>CAUYRH010068795.1:0-11310 GCA_963574655.1 Perodicticus potto
CCTTCCCCACCTTGCCCCTCTGTCACACCCAGTCTCTGGTAACCCTGCAGGGCTGTGATCCAGTTCCCTCTAATGAGCAGATGCTCCAGAGGTTTGCACCTGCCTGGGTCACAAGGGGCTCTTTGGCTCCTCTGCCAGTCCACCAGTCTTTGTCAGTGTTGGCAGGAGGGAGGTGAGGCCTGACAACCTGGGTACTTGATAGGGGCTGGGGTGATTCACTCAGTTCCAGCCCTGTCCCTGATTGATGTTGCTGATAGAACAGAGCAAGTTCACAGAATTTTTGCCTGTAGAAGAGACGCTAGGCTGCTAATAGTCCTGACTCAGTCTGTGAGTTTCAGCCCTTTGTCTCAGCTTTCATCCCCTGAGGGCCAGGTGCATCTGAAACTTAGTAAAGCAGTCTCCTCCCGGCTTTCTCAGCACGTGTATTCTAATCCTCCCACTCGGCCCCAGCCAGTCTGATACCGCCTCAGGCATATCCTTCACTCCCGAGTCCTGCCCCTCTGCCGCAGGACCGCTCTTCTTTGGATTTCTTTTTCCATCTTTTTCTCCATTCTATTCTTTTTATTTCCCATCCATATTCTGAATTCTAATTATGACCCTTAAGCCATTTGTTTATCCATAGTATCTTCTGATTTATTTCATTTGTCATTCCTTGTGGAAGTTGATCAACTTTTATTCATGTTGCCAGAGTTCTTCTGCTGGTTCTGCTGTTTCCCTCCAATGAGTATTTCCCACAGTTTGGCTAGTAAAACTGGGAAGGTGAGATTGGATTGAGGGCCTGGAAATTGTAGTTAACCAGCCCTTTACCAAAGAGCTGGGACTAGTGATTGTGGCTTTTCCCTTATAGCTTTACAACAGTCCCTTTCAGACCTGCAGCCGGAGACTGTGAGAACCTGATTGGGGTGACAGGGCTTGCTGACTCTGTCTTGTTGTCAGCCAGCCTCTGTTCAATCCTAATGAGTTACACATTTAGGTTGAAATCTCAGCTAAAGAGAGATAGAAGCAATCGAGACATGCCACCCTCCCACCAGCAACAACTGGAGGAGGATAATCAGTCACTCCCACTACAACACATCTGTGGCTCGACCTTGTAGTTTCCCCATGTGGACAACCCAGGTAAAATGTTCCCATCCAATTGTCGCAGACCAGCACAATCACTGCTCAACTGAGAGATTTCAAAAGGTCTCCAGCAACCCAACAACAGGGATCCATAGGTATCTTTGTCCCCCAAACCTGAGAGACTGGAGTTTGGCTCCCTCCAGTGCTCAGTGTAGTCAGAAAGGTCCAACTAGCCAAAGTCAGTCCAGGGTGGTTGGTGCTTCTGCCCATCTTGCACCACAGTCATGCACCACCACTGGTAACCCCATGGGACTGAGTCCTGACTCCCTCCAGTGAGCAACTGTGCCAGGGATATGTGCCTGTCAGAGTCAAAGGGGAGTCAGTGCCCCCCCCCACTGCCAATGACAACCCCAAGGGGATGAGGCCAGCTCACTTCAGTGATCAACAGAATCTGGGAAGTGCTGCACCAGAGTCTGTCCCAGGGTCTGAGCACCTCTGCCTGCCAGCAGGCACCATTGTGGTGCAGTTTTTCTCTCCCACTTAGTCTCTACCTGTGCCCCAGCCACACTCTGCTACCTGAAACCCTGAGAGGCAGAAGCCTGGCTCCCTCTGGGGAGGGAATCAGGGAAGTTTCCACCAAAGTCTGGCCCAGGGCATGAGTACCTCCACCTGCCAGTGGGCACCATAGTGGCACAATTTTCTCTCCCTCACAGTCTGTGCCACTGCCCCAGCCACACTCTGCCACCAGCAACCCCAAGGTGCTAAAGCCCAGCTCCTTCTGGTGCTCAACAGAATCGGGGAAGTGCTCCTTCAAAGTCTGACCCTGGGCATGAGCCTCGCTGCCCACCTAGTACCATTGCTGCACAGCACTTCTCTCTCTCCTCCTTGCCTCTCTCTCCTGGGCCCCCAAACTTCCACTCAAGTCACTGTTTCTATGCCATGGGCCAGTTGCCCATAAAATGCCCAGGCCTCTCAAGAATTGTCAAACACTGTGGACTGGGCAGGTGGCAGACTTTTAGATGTCCAGGTGAAGGGGGAAGGGTGGACTGGGAGTTCAGAATTGCGGGGAAAATATTTGTTCAATTTTATGCTGGGCAGGAGAGTGACAAGGCTCACAGGTGGGACCTCTCTGGAGAAGGAGGCCCACTGTTTAGCGGTTCTATCCCATGGGGTAAATAAGAGATTTTTTTTGTCCACTGCTCACTCATCCTCTTGGTGATGGATTTTGTACCTGGAATATGTTTCCTTGGAGTTGCAGCTTGCCTTAGCAGGGATGATGTGCACTCATCAATTTTCTTTCTTAGCTCAGCTCCCAAACTTCAGCTTCATTGAGTTCATTCTGTCCATTTTTTCTCTCTCTGGAAGGAAGCCTCTGTTGAAAGCTGGCTCCAGTTGGCCATCTTATCTCCTCCTCTTGTTTTAAGATTTTAAGGAATTGGCTTATGCCAGAAATTGTCATATTTGGCAAGTCTGAAATCTCCCTGGAGAGACCAGGAAGAGTTGATGTTGCTGTCTCCACTTTGAGAGCAGTCTGGAGGCAGAATTCTTTCCCTTTTGGAGAATCTCAGTCTTTTCTCTTAATGCCTTGAGCCCCATTCACATTATGATATGAAGGGCAATCTGCTTTAGTCAAAGTATAGTGATTTAGATGTTAATTGCATCTAAAAAACACCTTTTCAGCAACATCTAGACAAGTGTTTGGCCAAGCATCTGGGCACTGTAACCTAGCTAAGTGACAAGTAAAATTAACTATCATACCAGTGAGATAGGCCTGTGTCCCCCTATCCTTTTCAAGCAGGTTTAATAATAAAATTCAAGTCTCACCTTTTCCATCCTTTACCTTCCAATGGTAATGGTAGATATGGGGAAGGTGGAAGTTTCCTTACTTCATATCCACAGTCTCCTCTGTGGTAGTGATGGAGGGTCTGCTCCTATCTTCTGCCATTCATCTCCTCCTCTGTTTCTGGCAGACAAATTAGGTAGCTCCCTTTTCTCAGGAGAGCTTTGATACAACCATGTCTGACCATGTGTTCTAAATATCATGGGCAAAAGCCCAAAGGATTTGGGGCTGAATTCCTCCTCCTCTGGCCGAATTAGCTAAGATCCTTCACTGATGGAGGCAGGATGCAGAGTAGCCTTGACAATATACGCTACTCTCATCCTTCCTATTCTCTCCTTTTGCTGTTTATGGCACCCCTGTGACTGCTATGTTAAAGGCTGATGGAGCACAACTCCAAACTGCCACAGAAAGAAGCTGTACCCTGTGTCATGCCAGTGCATTGCCTATTCTAATCTATCTTGGGGCCAGTTTACCTTGCCAACTTCCATGGTTTTTCCTATCATTCTGCAGTAGAAGGGGGGATTGTGGTGACTTTTGCTCAATCACCCCACTTCCTTATTTCTCTTCCTTAGTCTTGTCAATTGTGGCATCAGACTCTTCCCAGGATTAGAAATTAAAGAACTAAGAAAGGGCTTACTTATGGGGGCTAGTGCTATGTGGATTTGGTTCTGCTGCTCTTTTGACTTGATGGATAAGCCAAGATGACTGAATTATACACATTAATTATTTACTTGCTATTAAAGCAATTGAGGATTTAAGTCTCATGCATTATTACCAATTCTTTTCCCTTCCCATTTCTAATAGTTACATTCAATCTTTGGTTTATTCAATAGCCATGTTTATGTAATATTTATGTTGGGTCAAATAGTTTACTATATATTTTTCTTGCTTTTCCTTTCTTCTTTTTTTAAAACAATCTCCCACTCTTGAGCACCAGTTTGGAGTTATATGTGGTATATGTATACCATGGAATACTATTCAGCCATTAAAAGAGTGGAGACTTTACAGCCTTTGTATAAACCTTGATGGAAGTGGAATACATTATTTTTAGTAAAGCATCACAAGAATGGAGAAGCAAGAATCCTATGTACTCAATTTTGATATAATGACCTAGTACACGGTGGGGGGTGGGGGAAGGGGAGAGCAGAGAGAGAAAGAAGGAGGAAGGGGTGTGGAGGAAAGGGAGAGCAAAGGGAGGGAAGAAGAAAGGGGGTGGAAGAATAGAAGAGTGGAGAGAGGGAAGGAGGGAGGCGGGTGGGGTCTCATTGTGTGACACACCTTTTGGGGGCAAGACACGATTATAAGAGGGACTTTACCTAAGAAATGCAATCAGTATAACCTGGTTTCTTGTACCCTCAATGAATCCCCAACAATAAAAAAGATTAAAAGAAATTGCTTGTTTTAAAATTTTCTATCCATCTATCAATCATCCATCTAGCTACATCACCATCTATCTATACCAACATCTATCATCTATCTATTATGGCTTTCCTCTTAAGTGCTACAACAGATCTATCAAACTTTTATCAATAATTTTTTACAAACTCTAGCATTCATTAATGAATAAATGTATGAGTTTTGAATTTTTATCCCTGGAGACTTTCTTCCTATGGTCCTCCTTCTAGTCCATGTTTCTGGAATCTTCTGTTTTCTTATGACAGGCTCTGGGCCTATTGCACAGTTGACATCACTGGACTCCTTTCACCATCATCCCAACAATTCCTCTCATGTCTTGCCTGTCTTAGACACTCTGGTTCTTACAACATCCCCTTCCTATATTCCTCTCTTGTTTTACTGGAAAATTTCCAGCTGAGTACCTAGGAGTTATATTATACAGTATAAACATCAATTCTACCCTTACGTTTTTTTGATTGTCTGGACATAGCATTTAAGGTTGAAAATTGCTCAAATTCTGAAGTGCTTGCTCTCTGCCTTGTCTCCTGACCTTCAGAGTTGCCTCTAGGAAGTCAGATACCAATCTAATTTCCAATGTAATAATTACTAAAAAATATGGCCTGGAAATTTTTAGAATCTTCTCATTTTTCCTGGTGTTCTAAACTTTTACAATGATGTTCTTGGATTGTGGTTTTTTCTTTTCTTCCCCATTTATTTATGAAAAAACTCACTTTGTGAGTTTTTCCAATACTCAGAACTGCAGTTTTGGGACATCTTACTCTATTATTTCTTTGGCAATTTAGTCCATTATATCTCCTTTATTTCTTTGAAAATTTTCCTTGGATGTTGATCCTTCTGAATTAATCTTTTAGTTGATATATTTTTATACTCTGTGTTCTATCTCTCTATGTCTTATTTTTACTTCTAGAAGAGTTTTTTTTAAACTTTATTATTCTACTTTTATATTGAATGTTCTGTTTCTTCTGTGATGCATTTTTATTTTCAAGGGTTTTTCCTTGTTCTCTGAATATTCCTTTTAATCTAATATCCTGATTTTTAATAGGTACAATAGTTTTTCTTGTTTATCTGAAACATTAATAATCATTTTCTGAGACTTTTCCCTGCTCTCTGCTTTATCTATGTTTCTTGATTCCACACTGCAGGTGGAATTAAATTCCTTTCCATGAGCATTTTTCCTGGTCCTGGGATAATGATTACCCAAAGCATGTTTTTTTTTTCATGGAAGATCACTAGAGCACAAAAGACCAGGAGCATATTGGAGGCATGTAATCATATCACACTTTCTACTATTCCTTTGGCCAAAGAAAGTGATATGGCCAAAGGTAGGTAGGCAGAGAAGTAGACAGCTATTTTGCTGAACAAATGATAATGCACATATATGTGTGTGTGTGTGCATACATGCACTTATACATATATAATTCATAAAGCACATACACACAACCTTTTAGCTTTAAGGATTACATGTGTTTTGTTTGGTGGATTAGGGCCATAAGTATTGCTTTCATGGTTTGTAAAAGGACCATAGAGAATAATAATTTCTGTGTTTTAATTTTTGTGGTGGTAAGATTATTCTTTATCAATGTTTGGAATTGAGTATACCTTCTTGTTGTTTATCAAGAATTCCATACTCCATTTACTTTCAGAGAACAATTTATTTTAGTTGGGTTCTGATCTACTGTTATGCCTGTGTTCATTGAACTTACTGAAGCATAATTTCCATTACTTGAGCAGTACCATTTTCCTTCAACAAACATGAATTGAAGCCAATGGACACATTCATTTATGGTACGAAACCTACTAGGGCTATTGTAGGTGGCATGGTGGGTAAAGACCAAGGCAGCTGCTTGCCTCTGAAGTTTTGTTGGAAAACTTGGCTCTGCTTATTAGTGGAAATATGTCTAGTGGTCACATCCTTTTCTCAGACATCTGTTCACTTCACTAAACCACTGCATGTTTTGGCACGGTGTGCTAGCTTCTAGGGAGAGGCCTCGGATCAGCTTGATATGTATTTTGTAGATTAGGAATGAGATGTGTGTAAAAACTGTCATAGTGTCTATCTACATCACTCTTTTAGAAAATAGCATATGCAGGCCCACTTACTTTGACTTTATAAACTCTCAATTGAAATGGGCATCTTGTCTCACCTTGGAATGAAGATCCCAGAATTTGATGTATGTATTTTGCACTCTACCTAAGAAGCATGAAACTTCCTAAAAGAATACCTATCACAAGACAAGTTTGTGTTTTATGTGGTGTGTCTGTGCAGTGATCAGAGTTTGATCTCTTTAGGTGAACCTCTAGGTGTGCATGTGTGCACACACTCACACATATACACACAGACTCACATTGTGGGATAAAGGAACATACCAGAGTTTATAAGTATGGGGATTTAATTCTGGGAAAAGTTGTATTTTGGTATCTGCCAATACATGCCCTGGGATTTTTTAAGTGCTCAAAATGTCTCTCCAACCAGCCATTCTTTTCTATTTCATAATCACTTGCTTAGTATCAGCCCTTGTCATCTCACAAGTATAAAAATAACTTAGTCCTTTGTCTCTCTGACCCTAAGTCTGCCCAATTTTAATCTATATGTTTGGCGGCGGAGAAAGACTCCAAGACATCACTCTTATCATGTCATCCCCTTTCCTATCTCCGCTAAAGAACTCTGTCACTTGTTCACACAAAAGAAGTTGTCACCCATGTATCATTTTGACAGGTCTACAGAGACAGAGGAGTGACATACACATATCTGATCTCTTCCTCTCTTTTTATCTCTCACATACACACATATGTAAAAAGCTTGAAAATAAATTCAAGACTGCAATCTATTTCTTGTTAACTTTAATAAAATAGTGAATGTGAGCTGCTCTAAAACAGCCAGTCAGCTGGGAAACTTTTAAAAATATATATATTTCTATCAAAAGCCATAATAGTGGATACCTTTTCTATTCTTAATGTTCCATTTCTTTATTTGGGGGCTGGATGCACTAGAATATGTGTATACACACACACACACACACATATATACACATATGTAGATATATACGTACACAAACATTTTTCATGAATATATATGTATAGTTTTTCCCTGCAGACTTTAACAATAAAGCTTTGCTCTTTCATTTATTTACATTTGTTACATTAATCTACCTAAAACAGATCCTTTCAAAATGTTCTTGTTTTGTTGACTTATTTGAAACACACTATTATCATTATAGATTACTTCTAACTACATCATTTATGTATCTATTCTGATGCATAGTGGATCCTTGACTTTCGTTTAATAAATACAATTATTTTGTCTTTTTCTCTCCACATCTTAGTAAGTGGATGAGGACAGGAAAACATAGAAAAAGACTGTCGTGGCTATGAGTTGGGAGTAGCCAGAACTCAGTTCAGCGATCTCTGAATCCAAGGCTAAGGATCCAGGCACCAGGCTTTGATCCCTACATTTTGGGAAACTGTATTGCCATGTCTTGAAAACTTAAAAAATGTGAAAGAAAAAGTGATATTTAATACAGGGAATGATATTCAACTGACATACATTCAGAGAATTGAGTAAAATGTGAGGGAATGAATTTACATGTCAAACTTATTATCTCTGACAGTTAAGAACCCCATGCAGCGTTCCCTGCATAGCCGTGAGTTTTATTAACTAAATTTGTGTTATCCAACAATCTCATTGCTCCAAATGATAATTTCCTTTTGCATAACTAGTTTTTCAATAGATTTGTTATTATTGGCCACAAGTGATAACAACACTATGCTCATTAGAAACACATTCTTTCTGGAGTCTAGGAAAATGGCTGTTTCTTCTTTCAAACATTATTAATAACTTTGCAATCAGGAACCAGGTATAAAAGAGATGAAAGAAAGAAATAAAGAGAGGAAAGAGAGAGAGAAAGAAAGAGAGAAAGAAAGGCCATTCTAAAAACATTTTTTTTTTCAGTTGGCCTTTTATATAGTATGAAGATCATTGTTCAAGTTCAAGTGTTTGCAGGAGCTAAGTACTATGTCATGCACCAGAATATGGTCCCTGTTATGAAGGAACTTATGAAGCCCTGATGAGGCAATTGTGATGAATGATGACATGCTGGTCTAAGGAAGCCGAGACTGAAAATATCATCTCTGGCTGGACAGAGAGAGGGCAACTCTATGGGGAAGATGATACTTGAAATGGATCTTGAAAAATGGTGAAGCATTTGACAGGCTGATCAGGCAGATACAGGAAAATACGGGGCAATTTTGGTAGAGATCTTGGTTGAAGCAAAGCACTCAAATGTGGTCATCAAGGTACATAAATTTGACATGGGAGCAAGGTTGCAAATAGCTGTGGGTGGGGAATGTTGGACCAAAAAGTTAGGAAGTTCTTGTAGTGTCCAAGTGTGAAATAATAATGGTCTGGATTAAGATGTAGCAGTAAAATCTAACAGAAGTGTATTTTTGAGGCCTTGATTTGGAAAAATGTCAGTAAATTGGTGCTTGCAATGGAGGTGATGAGGGAGATGGAGTGTCAGAGATGACTAGGTTTTGAGTCTGGGTAACTTATGGATTCAAGGTGCCAAGCACAAAAATCCTTTATTTTTTCTTTTAGAGCCATATTCTAGGAATAGTAATCTATACTCTCTGTCTTTTCTTGCATCTCAGACTAACTCTCGATCCACTAGCTTCTGTGCACTATCTCATTTTCTCTTATCCAAGCTACCAATGATTTTCAAACTCAAATGTAAAGGGAACATATTGGTTTTCAAACATTGACCTCTTTGCTGTATTGACACTGTTCACCATGCCCTTTGTGAAACACTTGTCCTACTGGTTTTTAGAATTATTTTTCAACATGCAAAACATTTTTAAAAGAGCATAGGAATTATAAAATCTGCAGATCCAAGCACAGTGCATAACACATACCATGTGAATTTTTTGCCTTGTGCATTACTGCAAAGAAATCTTTGCTCTTTTGTTTCTTTATATGAAAAATGAAGATGGCAAATATAACCCTGATTTTATAGATATGACGATGTCTAATTAATGAATTGTGCTGAAGACGGAACAGAATGTATGAGGTGCTAAATAATACTGTGCAAGCAGAGATTAAATTTGACCAAGTGATTTATTAGGCCAGTCTAAAAAGTGATATCATTGGCTCAAGGGAATAGAATAGGGTTGGCTTACAAGAGCATTTGAACTTCGAGTGATTGAGTTGTGGCTATTTGTTGTTTTAACTGCAGAGATCCAGTGTACTTTTTACATTTCCAAACTTTGGAATGTGGCATTTATTAGGTTTGCAACTTCATCAAAAGTAATTGAAGCTACTAAACTATTGTGGCTAAAGGAGTGAAAGGTAAATGTTCCCCTCTGTTGGTTTCACTGAGCTGCAGTTTTGTACACAAATTTGATGCTTAGGCACTTCCCTGTTTATTATTTCTCCTAATGATTGCGGTATCACATTTTCTATTTCACAAGTTAAAACACAACTTTTCCCCCTCTAGCCACATTGAACTCCATATGAGACTTCAGGCCCAACAGCAGTCTTTCTCTGTGTTTTCTGTTGCCATCAAAAGCAATAAAAGTTCTAAAGTAAAGACAGGGTTGGAGATGCTGTTATTGCCCAAATTTGTAGAAAACTCAGCTCTCAAACTTGTTCATCTCTCTCTTTCTCTGTTCTTCTCTCCCCCAAAGTAAAAAGGAACATGCTAGTCATAAGAGACACACTCTAATAAAGAAGCATCCCCAGGGAGCCACCGAGCAGTAGGAGAGCCAACCACGAAGTCAGTTTTAGGAACTTTTTGAGAAGTATGGTTTCTCCTACAAAGAATTTAATTTCAGTCTTCCAGTGGAGTTTTGAAGCCTTGATTTTGGGATATAACGGTTTCCAGTTATATTAAGTGGTGGTATTATAACCAAGGGATAAAATGTGTTTGCAAATGATCCAATTTTCTAAATAAATATAAGCTTTATGGAAGGTTTTGGTTGTGTATTTTTTTTTTCTTCTTTTCTCTCTTTTTAATGCTGGGGATTCATTAAGGGTACAAGAAACCAGGTTACACCGATTGCATTTGTTAGGTAAAGTGCCTCTTACAATCGTGTTTTGCCCCCAAAAGGTGTGGCACACACCAAAACCCCACCCCCTTCGCTCCTTCCCTCTCTCTGCTCTTCCTTTCTCCACCCCTCCCTCATTCTTTATCTGCTCTCCCCTTCCCTCACCCCCACTGTGTCATTAATTGTCATTAATTGTCCTCATATCAAAATTGAATACATCGGATTCATGTTTCTCCATTCTTGTGATGCTTTACTAAGAATAATGTGTTCCACTTCCGTCCAGGTTAATACAAAGGCTGTAAAGTCTCCATTTTTTTGAAATGGCTGAATAGTATTCCATAGTGTACATATACCACAGCTTGTTAATCCATTCCTGGGTTGGTGGGCATTTAGGCTGTTTCCACATTTTGGTGATTGTAAATTGAGCTGCAATAAACAGTCTAGAGCAAGTGTCCTTATGATAAAAGGATTTTTTTCCTTCTGGGTAGATGCCCAGTAATGGGATTCAAGGATCAAATGGGAGGTCTAGCTTGAGTTCTTTGAGAGTTCTCCATACTTCCTTCCAAAAAGTTTGTATCAGTTTGCAGTTCCACCAGCAGTGTAAAAGTGTTCCCTTCTCTCCACATCCATGCCAGCATCTGCAGTTTTGAGATTTTGTGATATGGTCCATTCTCACTGGGGTTAGATGGTATCTCAGGGTGGTTTTGATTTGCATTTCTCTAATAATTAGGGATGATGAGCATGTTTTCATATGTTTGTTAGCCATTCATTTTGTCTTCTATAGAGAAGGTTCTAGTCATGTCTCTTGCCCACTAATATATGTGATTGTTGGCTTTTTTCATGTGGATTAATTTGAGTTCTCTATCCATCCTGGATGTCAAGCCTTTGTCTGATTCAAAACATGCAAAGATCCTTTCCCATTGTGTAGGTTGTCGATTTGCTTTGGTTGTTGTCTC
>CAUYRH010068796.1:0-11055 GCA_963574655.1 Perodicticus potto
TTCTCACATAGTAATGAGAAAGTCTCTTGAATGTTATCGCAATCAGGTTGATGAAAATATCTCCGATTGTATCTGAAGCCCGCACACTGTACTCCATGATTGAATTATTGTACACAGCGATGATTCAATAAAAAAAAAAAATTCATCAAGCTGGTTTTTTCAAACTGTGATAAAATCAGTAAATAAACTCACAATATAGGTGTGGAGAAAACACAGACACTCACATACACACACACACACAGAATAGCTATAAAACCATACTGTAAGGCAACAGAATATTTCAAAGTAGAAGCAAAGGCTTTTCTCTTCGAAGTGCTGACTTCCTCATCCATCTTACTGCTGCGTTCACTGCTTTGCCTAGTAAAGAGGACCATCTGACAGCTACAACTTGCTAGTGTTTCTCCATAAAATATTATAGATATTCTAATGATCTGTTTGATATGTTAAGAGTATGATTTATACAATACTGAAGGAATGAGGACACAGTAGTCACATGGTTCTTTATACACCAACTTTAGTCACCCACAGTCACCTCCACGGCAGCATCAAAGTTATTTTTCATTTGGTTTTGTTAAGAGAAGTCAGGTCACTCACTCCCCTACCACCAAGTGCATAAAAACTCAATCGGGAAATCGGACTATAACTGAAATCAGGCGATAATATTTATTGACAATGGGGCAACAGTTTAATAAGATGGTTATTACTGAAACAATATGTAAACTTGTGATTATTATTTACCAGCTAAGAAAGAGTGCTCCATTTAACATTCAGGGCGTGGATGTGGAGAAAAGGAAACATTTCTGCACTGCTGGTGGGAGTGCAAGCTAATACGTCCCTTTTAGAAAGAAGTACGGAGAATACTCAGGGATCTAAAAGTAGACCTGCTGTTTGATCCTGCAATTCCTCTACTAGGTATATATCCAAAAAACCAAAAATCACTTTATAACAAAGATATTTGCACCATATTGTTCACTGCAGATCAATTCATAATAAACAAGAGTTGGAAGAAGCCTAAGTGCCCATCAAGCCATGAATGGATTAATAAATTGTAGTAGACGTATACCATGGAATATTAGGCAGTCTTAAAAAGATGGAGACTTTACCTCTTTTACATTTACATGGATGGTGCTGGAACATATCCTATTTAGTAAAGTATCTCAAGAATGGAAAAAATATCCAGTGTACTCAGTACTATTATGAAACCAATTTACAATCACTCACACTTTCATATGAAGAATAGATCACAACGATGGCCCAAGATGAAGGAGGAAGCAGGGGGGATGGGAGGGGCAGGGGAGGTCAGATGGAGGAAGGGTGAATGGTGGGATCACACCTATGATGCATAATGCAAGGGTACATGTCAGATCTATTAGTGTAGAGTTTAAATGTCTTAACACAATAATTAAGTAAATGAGATGGGATATATTAACCAGTGTGATGTACGCGTTCCTAATTCTATATGAAATCAGCACATTGTACCCCGTAAATGCATTAATGTATACATGATCTATGTGTTTATGATCTAATGAAAAAAATAAAAATATATAAAAAGAATAAATTCAGGCTCTAAATAACATTATAAGACATTACACTTTCTCTCTTACCTAAGTTTTGTCCAGGAGAAATATTTTTTAAAATTCACTGCTTAGGGGGAAATATGTGATATCCATCACCACACTTATGTCAGTTCATAAATAGGAAAAGTGTTGGTAAACTCCCTGCACCCCTGCTCAGGCATGAGGAGCACTTTAGTTACCCACGTCCTCCTTATCATTTTTACATTTACCATCAGCATAGATGAGGCTGCTGTCTTTTAAGTCTGACTTCCAACTCCAGTTCCTTTCTTAACTCACAAAATTTAAATACAAGCATTCATTTATTCACTAAATATTTTCTGAGTGCTGAGTATTGCTCCAGGTACTGTGATACGACTGTAAAAATGATGAACAAGTTCCCACCCTATGACGAACAAGTTCCAAAGACAGACTAGTAAATGGTCAAATAAAGTGCAAAATGTAAGTGAAAGCATTTATAAGCATGAGAAAATAGGCTTGACTTTCTTTTCCCTTTAGTCACCAGTTCACACAAGTGCATCCCTCTGGCCTGAGACACAGACCGCCCTGTGGGCGTCTGCCCTGCGCAGGAATAACTTACTGTGGGGATTTGCTCTCAGAGAGATGGGTCTCAAACAGACACTGATTCGCTTCTGAAAACTCCTGCTGAAGATGGAAAAGATTCTCCCTTTATTTGCTTTCAGGAAGGAGTTGAATATGTCAGAGTTCATGTAAGGAAAACAAACTTTTAGACTATCTCAAATAAAGTATAAAATACTTTCTCCTAAAAGTATTATCCTTAATCAAGTACGCTGAAAAGATAATATACCATGTGATGTCAACCGAAAAGTTGTGAACCAGTTGCCATTTGCAATGTCAGTATTACTTAGTGGTGTGAAAGGAGGAAGAAAAAACAAATATTCAGTGATGAAAGCATACGGGATTTCTGCTGTGTTACTGAGATACTACCACCTCTAGAGGAAAGGGAACTTGGAAAACAGTAGACATTGAAAACAGATCTATTTTCAAAAAATGGCATCTGTGGTACATTTTTTCCTTTCACAATGCACACTGTTTTAAATTCTCTTTAGTTATATGCTTAATCTTTTCTATTAGAGGTTAACGTGGAGAAACATGCTGAGTAGAAGAATTGCTAGAAGAAAGCATTTTCAGAAGAGATTTCCTTTCCCTATAGTCAAGGAGAAAAGACTGAAACACTTCAGTGTATAAAGAATTAAACTTTGCGGGGGTGCAGGGGAAGGGGTCAGAAGTGAGGAAGAATAGTAATTATAAATCCTCAAAAACATTTTCACTTTTCTGATGAAAATTCCTTATTTGAATACGCTTGTTCAACTGTTCCCAAGAGAAATCACGTCCCTAGCCAAGAAAGGTAATGCCATATCAATACAAATATTCAGCTGTACATAGAATTTGCTGAGCTGGTTTTTAGGAACAAGTATACCGGTTGGATATGCACTATTTCTGTTACTTTCCTCCTAAGAGATACCAAGATAATTGCTTTTTGTGCTTCAGTAATATTCTATGCATATTTCACTTGCTGCATTATTTTATAATTACCTATTTGTAAATAGATCTCTATGCTTGAGAATAGGACCTCTGTTAGGTCTTTCCATTCTGAGCGTCTATCTTCATGCTTCACAAAAAAATGGGCACACAAACCACGTTTTCTCAATGAATATGTTTACCAGCAGGCCAGGTTGTGCTCGGACTCTTCAAGTTACAGTATTCTTTCTTTAAATACACCCAAAATAGAATTTGCATGATAAAAGATCAGAATTAATTATGATTTGTCTAAGAAATAGTGGGTTGCATGGCATGAATGAAATGGAATCAGTAATATTCACGTTTCTGTCAAAAACCAATCAACTCTTTTAAGATTTCAATTTATGATCTGAAATGTGAAAATGATTGGGAGAAGATTATCAAAGCCATTGGGCTGGACAGAGCAATATGTCAGTACCTTTGCCCATGACCACAGCCTGAAGGTTTTTGAAGGTAGCAGCGGCTTCATCATTTTGGCATTCTATTTTAGTCTAAGTTGACATCAGAAGCCTGCCAGGGCTCAGTGCTGATAACAAAGCACTATCGCTTTTCAAAGTGACAGAGCACAGTGACATATCAACACTAGAACTTAAACGAAAAGCCCCTTCTAATTTAACGGGAATCTGCTGAAGCTGTATTCAGCCCAGCACTCTTGTTTTCAATTAAAACTTTCTCATACTAAGAGAAAAGTTTGGCATATCCTTGTCTTTTTAGAGGCAGTTATGGAATCAGAGTAATATAGTAACAGCATAGAGAAGAGATGGCCCAATAGTGGCTAATTGCATATCAGCCCATGTTTATCTGCTAATTGCAATACCTATAGTTCAAGTAATGTTTTACCTAGTGACTCCTGTTGCTGAATGGGTCCTTCCTTTGGTTAAGAACTGTCATTCTGATACAGTGTATAGGCCATAAGATGGACATGATATATCAATTTCTGAGCACCTGCTATGTGCTAAGGTACTGTTAGAATGTGGTGGGGGTTCTTACCTATGATAATTCATGCAATTCCTAGTAAGGTATGTGGTGTTGATGGGATTACTTTTGTTTTTTGTTTTTACAGACATTAAAAAAACAAAACTCTATGAGTCAAGAAAGTAACTTCTATATTGTCATCCTCCCAGTAAGTGGTTGAGTTAGAAGAAGAATGCACACCTGTGTGCAGTTAGTCTTGTATATTAGCAATAATATTGCTAAAATTTTATTTATTTATTTTATTTATTTATTTTTGAGACAGAGCTTCAAGCTGTCACCCTGGATAGACTGCTGTGGCATCCACAACTCACAGCAACCTCCAATTCCTGGGCTCAAGCGAGTCTCCTGCCTCCACCTCCCAAGTAGCTGGGACTACAGGCGTCCACCACAATGCCTGGCTATTTTTTGGTTGCAGCCTTCATTGTTGTTTGGTGGGCCCGGGGTGGATTCGAACCCGCCAGCTCAGGTGTACATGGCTGGCGCCTTAGCCCGTTGAGCCACAGGCGCCAAGCCTATTGCTAAAATTTTAAAGTGGAAAACTCTGGGCAATGTCAATCCTCTCATGTTATCAAGCATTCTTTTATGGTTGTTGTTTAATGTTATGGCACTGTCAATGTTGATTTTTTTTATAATGTTGTTCCTGAATCATACTTAGCACATCATGTTTCCTTAATTACTACAACCAATTCAGGACACCTCTGAAAACCAAATTTCAAACACAAATCTATGCTACCTCTACAAATCTATGCTACCTCTTAGAATCTATTCTTTGAGAATTGCATTTTGGTGTTTGATCTTGTTCTAGGAGAATTCCCACTGAATTAACTATAGAGATATGGTTAAGAGTATTTTTCAAAAAAAGAACTGGCGCCATCTTTATAAAGTGTTAAGAGAGATGTTTCTCTCAAACTTCAATACTAAATATAAGTTTGCTTTTCTTAAATCACTAATATTTAAAAACTACATATCTCATGGACACTGTAGTGTATATCATATTATCTAAACATTTCCCCATTTTGCTTGGCCAGTAGGGTTAGGTTTATTAACTATCTTTATTACCATAGAATAATAAATGGAATGTTGTTTTTCATATTTAATTTTAACCTTATATTTATTTTAATAATGACCAATTCTTTCTCTGTTCTTATATTTGGGGGAATGAGATGAGGTATCAACAAGCATCTAAACAGAATTTGAACCGCAGTCAGAGAAAAGATGGGGGCCAAACTTCATCATATGTTTTCTGTACCCTTGTATTGTAATCAAACCAACTTTTAAAGCATTTTTTCCTTTTTTGTTCTTTGTTAGTGTTTCAAATCATTAAATTGCAAGCAACACAGTGTTTTTTAGATTGCTAGCAGTTAAAAAATAGGCTACTCTACTTTAGGGGATAAAATCCCTCACTGATGTTGATAAAGAATAATTTTAGTTACACACGAGTGCAGAATCAGTTAAAAAATTGGAAGGAGTATTTCCCTTTAGGCATAAAACAAGTTTCTGGCAATTTTTCTCTGAGACAACCATTAAGTACAAATAATATATATATCTATTTGTGTGTGTGTGTGTGTGTGTGTGTGTGTATGTGTGTAAATATAGCTTAGGTTCCCCTCTTAATGGTTAGAACACATTCTTCTTGAATAAAATATTTTAGTGGCCTGGCTTCACATCAAATCTCTGTCTTCTTTAAAATGGCACAAGTCAGTCTGCCATTCTTTGATCAAAACTTGGACCCGAGAAGGGCAGCCAGATGGCACCCAACTTAGTGATGCTGCAAACTGGAGAATCTGGAACCAGCAGCTGCCAAGAAGCAAAAGGCATAGTGATATGTGAATTAACGCCGGCAGACAGCAATAGAAATATCGATGCACTTGTAAATTGATATTGATACATGTGTATCAATGAACGGTTACAGAATTATTGTCATTTCCCAACAAATCCTTTAAAGATAGGTCAAAGAAAAGGCTTTGGTTTTTAAAAAAAGAGCTGAGAATCGACTACACATTTAAATGAATACACTTAGGCTCTTTTGTGTCTTTGAAAACACTGTAATAAAACTGGCATCAGAGATATCATACGGGTATATATTTCAATCATTCACCAAAGTATTTACTGAAGTACTTGCTAGTGCCAGATATTGTAACAGGCTCCGATGATAGAGAAGTGAGTAAAGCAGACATGTTACTGCGATGCTGCTTAAAGTATGGAAAGTGAAAATATAATCAATTTACATACAAGACAATTTCAGGTAAATACTACAGAGAAAACTATACAGGGTGATGTGACAAAATATTGGGGATAGGGAAAGAAGGAGTTACTTCAGACGTGTTCAATGGTGACATGCATTTTGAGATCTGGACAGAAAGTGAGTTATCATCAGATATGGGAGCAGAATCAGTATACGGTGCTTGAATCAGAAGGAAAACTTCCACGGCTTAAGCACAGTGAGTGGAATGGTGGTAGTGGAGAAGAGGAAAGACATCGTGACAAGATGGGAAGATTCTGCTGCAAAAATTTTTTGTCTCTGACAAACAAGGCTTAACTTAGTCTTTATATTTCTCCTAAGTCACGAGCTGATTTTTGTAGTCTTTCCAACTCTAAAATATTCTGGTAAAATAATTCTTCTTGGAGTTCTGGTTATTCTTTGATCATTCATTCACATTAATCACATTTGGCCTTTAGAAATGCATTGTCTTTAGACAAAAGGGCTAAATCAGCTACCTGTATAGGTAATGCCCTGCATTTTTAAAGTACTAAATTAAAATGTACGTGTAAAACCAGGTCTCCCAAGCTGCTCACTGCCATTACCCGGAATCACTGCCCATTTTTGGAAACTGCATTAAACTCTTTTTGGACTCTAGAATGCTTCTTAGTAAAGTGCTGCTTGGGTTCAGTTAATAAAAAAAGTATTTCTAGTTTGCTGAACTTTAAATACATAGAGGCGAATATAATATGAAACCTATCAACTTTTGAGAATATATTTTTTTAAATCAATGATTTTCAGCCCTATTGTAAATGCCATGCCATTCTCATATCTATCTTCATTAGTAATATTCCTCAAGGAGAAGTTGAATTACCCCACAAGGACATTGGATGAAATTCCTTCTATGGAAAGTTACTCCTTTTTTTCTCTCTTCCTCAAGAATTATTCTTCCATAGTTAGTATACACATAACATAAATACACTAAGCTAACAAATTCCTTCATTTCCCCTACTGCATATATAGCTTCATGTTTTATAATTTTGGCATCTTGCTATTCTACCACTTGGCTAGTAAATCCCATTCTGGGTTTTGCCAGCGTGCTGTTGTAACATGATCGGATAATGTGTGTGTTATTCACAGATCCACTCATTTAACACACTTTTCTTGTGTAAACACTGAGTATTGGGCAGGGAGCTCAGTGCTAGGGACAGAAATAGGAGGTTGGGAAGTGCTATTTCTTTCTCATGGAGATCATCATTTAAGATGAGACATGGTGGAGGGTTACAGACGAGGTAATAGGCAAGTACAATATACAGTGATAGTGTCTGTGGCGGGAAAAGCTCTGAGTAAAATAGGAGCACCCACTGCAGGTTTAAATGACTGGAGACCGTCCAGAAGAAACAGATGGACAAATATTGATGAAAACCTAGCAGTAAGACATGCAAAGTGGGATTTGAGAGAAAAGCTTTTCATATATAGTGTTTAAATCTTGTTAGTGACAAAATAAACTATATTAGCTTAGCTATATTGTACTAGGATACCTTAGTTGCATTTATAGCTCTGGCGACAGAAAGTTGAGGCAGAACCTTTTCACTTGGCTTTGGTTCCCTGCGCCTTCAGTAGATAAGAACATCCACTTAGTGAAGGAGAAAGTTACGTGTTCCTGAAGTATCAAGTACAGGTCAGAACGCGTTAAACATTACTGGTGGAAAGGGGTTCCATGTAAGTTTTGGTTGCAAAATTTGCAGTATACTTTTGCTCCTATTTTAATAGTCAGAACAATAGACATGTAAAACAAATCTGAGGTTTCCTGTTTGTCTTTTAATATATCTGACTTCTGAAGACACAAAGAAACTAAAAAGAACCAAAGGAGACAATAAACAGTCCTTTCTGGGAGAGACAATTACACTTGTTTTCATCCCTTGCTGGGTGACAGGAGAAAGAGAAATCTGACGTGGACCTCAAGGAATAAGAAAAAACTCTGTATGGCGGCCCACAGGGAATCAGCCCTCTCAGACCAGAATATGACTGGCTCTGATCAAGGCACAGTTAGAAGTGCTACACAAACAAAGCCTTAAAAAGAATTTGCACATTGAGGCTTATCTTTTTGGACCATTTCCTGTCAGAGCCCAGCTGCCATGACATAGGAAACTGAGGTTATACTGCTAGATTGAGAAGTCATATGGAGAAGCTCTGGAAACACCGTGTGTATTGAGAATTCACGTAGAAAAGAATAAGATGATTCTGAGAATAGGAGAGAGGCCATCTTGGATCTTTCACCCAGGCATAGTTACTACTTGGCTTGAGCAACATAAATGACCAACTTCCACAAATATCCTGGGGAGTGCAGCCGCCTCCACAATCAGAATCTAGTGAATGCTAGTGTTCAAGCCACTGTTTGAGAAAAGTTTATCACACAGCACTTGACAACTGATAGTCTAGTTGAATGTTTGAAATTAAATGGCACATACGGCATGCATGATAGATTAGAATCACAAGAAATCTTAGCTACAAAACAACTTTGAATCCAGCCACATACCCATCTCCAAGGCCATTCACCACGAGCACAGAAGTGGTGTGCTGAAGGCTAGGGGCCAGACCAAACAGTGATGGAGCATGCGGAGAATTTGTAGATGTGAGTGGGTGGCCTAGCTGAGGAGCAGCGTCAGGGCAGGGATGGCGAGGTAATAACTATGACACACTTTGGACTTTCACTGGGTGGCTAGCCAAGGAGAGGACCAAAGAAGGGTCTAATGCATATGCCCCAATATTCTATAGAAAGAAGCTCAAATAAGAGTAACACAGAGTAAGGCAAAGTAAGGAAATAATCAAGATTTTCAAGAGAAATTAACAAAGCCAAAAGTTGTTTCTTTGAAAAAAATGAAAAAAAATTGGCCAACTCCATTTTAATCAACCAAATGGAGACAAAGAAGAAAGAAGAAAAAGAGAACAATGCATCTAACGCTATTAAGAATGAAAGCCTAATTTTCTCAACAAACCCTGGAGACATTAAAAGAATAATGAGATATTATCACAAGTAACTTTATGTGAAGAAATTGCATAACTTACATGACATCAACAAATCTATTAACAAACAATCACTTCACACCAGAAATTATTTTGAGATAGGTCATAGACCAAAATGAAAAAGTTAGAAATATATAGGCAATGTTTTCAAACTTTGAAGTCCAATATTTCTTATACTGGAACTGAAACCTTTATGCTGGAGACAAAGAGTATTCACAATTAAGAAAAGTTTAACTGAGGTGTTAACTTGAATTTCATCAAAATTAACAATGCTTAATTATCCAAGGTTATCATCAATAAGTTAAATAATCAGGTATATAATATATACAAGCTGTATAAATAACTCTGACAGACCAAAAATACAAACAGCTCACTCAAATAGGGGGAAAAGACCTCAATAGACAGTTCATAAAAAGAAGATAAATGGATTGCCATTAATCACATGAAAATCTCATAGTCATTAGAAAGATGTAAAGCAAACCATACTAAGATGCCATTTCAATTTACTAGAATGCTTAAAATCAACAACATAATTCCTAATGCTAGTACAGATAAGGGAGTAACCAGAACTCTTGCAAAATGCTAAAAGTTTTGTTGGCAGGAGTATACAGCTGAAGAATTATTTTGGAGAACTTCTTGGCACTTAACTATCCCCTATTCAGCACTTTTTTCTCCATTCCATCAATTCTATAACTAGTATTCATCCCCACATACATGAAAATATATGTCCACAAAAGATTTCTATGACAATAATTGAAGTGACAAAAAATAATTCATGCATATATCTATAGGAAAAGGAATAAACAAATGGTGGCATGTTCATACAATGAAATACCATTCAGCAATAGAAAGGATAGAGCTACTAATAAACACAACAACATTAATGAAATTAAAATGCTACATTAAACAAAAGAAATTATACATGGAATAATGTCTATTCTAAGATTTCCATTTAGATAAATTGCATAAACAGCCATGGTAGTAATGGGAAACGGTTATCAAGAAACGTTGCCAGTGGTAGGTACTAGAGTTGTAGAATTGAAAGGAAATTTGCACAAGGTAATTTCTAGAAAGATGCAAATGTTCTATGTTTTTCTTTGGGAGTTCTTTCAATGATATATATAGTTGTCAAATTCACTGAACTTAATATTGTATCAATATCATAATAACCCTTAATATCTTTGAATTTTATTTTATATAATTTATACATAATACAGATAAGCTAGATCTCAAAAATTTTATTGATAAGATTTAGTATTCCAAAGTAGAGTAGATTTAACAACAAACTTTTTTAGTGAGGGATAACAAAAAACAAAAATAATTTGCTAAGAATTTTGTAAGTCCCAGACCCAATCTTATGTCACAAAAGGGCCTAAAATGAAGGACATCAACCTAGAGCATTATGGGAAACTAAGACCACCACAGAGAATGAGTTGAATAAAAGAATTTTGGTTCTAGGCTATCCTACCAGTTCCTATTACAGTGTTGAACACTTAATTTCTCTAAAACATTATTATTTAAAACAGGAAAATAATTAATGTATTGCAGAAGAATATATGTTTAACTATTTTAAAACCATTTGTGATTATTTTTTTATAATAATTTTATTAAATCATAATTGTGTACATTGGTGCAATCATAGGGCAGAATGTGCTTCATATACAATCAGAAACATTTTGATCATACTGTGAGAAATAGCCCTCATAGCATTTTCTTAATCACTATATAAAGACATTG
>CAUYRH010068798.1:0-18628 GCA_963574655.1 Perodicticus potto
TTTTTGGTTGATTTTATGTCTGGATGATCTGTCCATTACCAAAACTGGTCTGTAAAAGTTCTCTATTTGGGCCAAAAGGTTTTGACCTAAATAAGGCTATTCCAAGGCATTTAATGACCACACTCTTAAAAGTCAAGGACAGAGAAAAAACTTTAAAGGCAACAAGAGAAAGAAACAACATAAAGTTGTTCCAATTTGCCTAGCCACAGACTTGGCAACAAAAATGATCCATACAAAGAGGGTGTGGTCTCCCTTTACTGTACAGACTGTTTAATAAAATTAGGGAGAAAACCAAATAAATAAAATCAGATGGAAAAATGGAGACGTACTATGATTGTATTGCAGTCTATCTTTCCCTTTATATCTATTAATGTTGGTTTATATACTTGGAATATAATAGTGTTGGGTGTGTGTACATTTAGAATTGTTATATGCTTTTGATGACTTGAACCTTTTATCATTATATAATGACCTTCTTTGTCTCTTTTTACTCCTTTTAAATTAAAATCTGTTTTATATGTTATAAGTATATAGCTACTCCTGTTTTCTTTTGCTTTCTTTTTCCATAGAAATCTTTTTCCATCCCTTAACTTTCATTCTATATATGTCTTTATAGGTTAAACAGGTTTCTTGTAGGGAGCACATAGTTGGGTTATGTTTCTTTATCCTTTCAGCCACTATATGCTTTCCAATTAGAGAACTCCATCCATTTACATTCAGTATTATTAAGTAAAGACTTACTGCTGCTATTTTGTTGCTTGGGTATTTTGTAACTTCTTTCTTTTTTCTTCCTTTCTTGATGTTTTCCTTTGTATGTGGTAAGTAAATTTTTCTGGAAGCATGTTTTAATTTGTTCCTTTTTATTTTTATCAATTCAATTATAGATTTTAACTTGTGGTTATCATGAGGTTTTGATAGATTTGCCTTTTGAACTTTATGTTAGAATTATTAAGGACCGCACATAATTAGTACATTAGACTGTTCAGAGTTCATGTACTTACTTGTATCATGGATTTTATACTTTCAATTATTCTCTTGTTGCATATTGCTGTTTATTTTTTTTCCAGGTGACAGAACTTCATTTAGCATATCTTGAGAGATGATTGTGGTAGTGGTAAATTCTCCTAGCTTTTGTTTATCTATTTAAAGAATACTATTGCTTTTTCATATTTGAAGATTATCTCTACTGGAATCAGTATTCCTGAAGGAGAGTTTTTCCTTTCAGTACTTTAAAAATGTTGTCCTACTCCCTTCTTGCCTTGATCATTTTTGTTGCAAAGTCTGTTGCTAGGCAAATTGGGTCATCTTTATGTTGTTTTTTCTCTGCTGCCTTTACTGTCTTTTCTCTGTTCTTGACTTTTGAGAGTGTGATTATTGTATGCCTTGGGATAGTCTTATTTACTTCAAAACTATTTGGCATTCTCTGAGCTTCTTTATCTTTTTCTCAAGTTTTGGAAAGCTTTCTGTTATAATTTTTTTTGAATGCCCCAACTTTTCAAGAAAACAATGGTCAGAAAAACAAGAAATTTTAAAGCAGAATATCTCATCACAGAAGAATTTCTTCAAAAAAATAAAACTTGAAACCAAAGTAAATGTCAAAGTCACTCTTCTGTTAACTAAGCAGGAAAAAACATTTAATGATTTTTAGTTATTAAAAGGTGAAAGATTTATGCAATCTGATGAGAAACCAGAGCATGTGATGTTTAGTTATTAAATCACAACAGCCAATGAAATGTATTTAGAGAAAATATACTTGTTGAAGGCATTAGGATTTTGCTTAAAGAGTTGAGGACTTTTGGAGCAATATCAATGATCAAAAATAAGAGAAAAAGTTTGAGTGATTTTCTTTGGTTCTTGATAAGTTGACGGACTTTGCTGATACTACTCAGTTGTTTATTTGGAAACTCAATGCTAAGTTTGAAGTGACTAGAGAATTGGACTCTGTGAATTGTTTACATGGAACACTTACAAACAAGACTATTTCCAAAAAAAAAAAAAAAAGAGAGAGAGAAAACAGTAGGCCAGTAAAACCTGAAGTGGAATCCGCTAAGATGTGTTATAACTAATGGTGGCAAAAGTATGTGTAAAGAAGGAAAAGATGTACATGGAAAAATTGTAAAGGCTTCTAAAAAAAGACTAAGCTTATCTGTTGTATTATTCCTCAGTAGGCACTATGCAGGAACTATTTATGTCTGCCATATGATATTAAACTGGCATCTTAATGATTATTTCTTTGAATTTGTGTAGGGTTAATCACCAATACTCTTGTAAATTTTTGTTAGAAATAGAAGTTTAATATCCTGACTTTCTCTATTATATGACAGTTACGTGGCTAAACAGTGACAACATTTTATTGCAATTATTTGCACTTGGGGGACTGGGATTAAAATTTCTCTGAAGAAGAAACATCTTTAACCATTATTACCAAATACTGTATGGCTTTGGATATTAGTTTGTTTTTTTTTTGTAGAAACACAGTCTCATTTTATCGCCCTTGGTAGAGTGCTGTGGCGTCACACAGCTCACAGCAACCTCCAGCTCCTGGGCTTAGGCGATTCTATTGCCTCAGCCTCCCAAGTAGATGGGACTACAGGCTCCCACTACAATGCCTGGCTATTTTTCCCTGCCAAGGCCAGGTTTGAACCTGCCACCGTCGGTATATGGGGCCGGTGCCCTACTCAATGAGCCACAGGCGCTACTCTGGATATTAGTTTTTGCTAAAGACTTCATAATAGTTTTAATTTTTTAATTTTAACTTTACAAAAGAAAGTAGCATTTATATGTGAAATATGCACTATCATAGTTTCAACAACTACTGTATTGTCAAGCTGATTTATACACTTTCTATGCTGTTAAAAGTTAAAAGAATACTTTTGATATTACTTGTGTTTCCCAAGCTTGAGACACAGTTCTAGCAGCTTCTTTCAGACCTTAGTGCAAGCACAAATAAAATTTTCATATTTCAAAATCCATTTAGTGTTACAACTGAGGGCTTCCATGTAGCCTTCAATTGGAAGTGATTAAGGTGTGATGTAATGACATGCTGAAAGTTAAGTATCCTGACAATAATCCAATAGAATTTTATCACTTTCTTCTAAATGATAAATATTTTTAATTAAAGTTATATCCTCATGGATTGATATGAGTATTCAGCAGTGGCTGTCTGTGTGTAAAGACATATTCAAAGTTGAAATATACAAAAATTGCATTACGTATTACATTAACAGATGAGTATTTGCAATTCATTTTGATTATAGTGAGTATTACCTTTGAACCCCATCTAAGTGTGATGTTACATACATTTCTCTCAAAAACAGAATTCTGGTCTCATTAATAAACATGTGTTACACAAAATAGACCAAATTATTACTTTATTTTGAATTTTATTAAACATTTTGATATATTGTTTTTTCTCTTGTTATACAACACCTATGTATTGTTCTCATTTTTGCCTTTTGGTCCACAAAGCCTAACTCTTTTAACGGTTTGCCCTTTACAGACAATTTTGCTGACACTTGCTCCACCTGATTTTTTCAATATCTGATTTAAGCTGTATATGACTATCCAGATTCATGTACTAAAGTGTGTCTTGAGGGAAGGAATCTCCTCAAATTCAAACTAAGGGTATTTCTAGAGGCCTGAAGTCTTGTAAGTAGAAAAATTAAAACAGACACTACTGAGGTTCACTTTATTTCTATCCTCAGTGTAGCTATTTCCTTTCAAACAAGCTCTGTCTGCAAACCCAGACCTATTTCAGGATAGCCATCAACACTAAGAAGCTATTATATACTTAATAATTTCAAAAAATAAAGCTATTTGTTAATTTTTAAGTTAAATAACCTTTAAATGGTTTTGTTGTGTCTGGTTTTTGTCAGAAAGTATTTGAATATTTTTGTTGCAGCATGGAGGTCTGCAGTTTCAGTTCATTCTCTAGATGGGTATCAGTCATTTGTGATCTTAAAGATGTCCTGATTTTGTTTAGGCTGGAGAATGCAGATTTTGTTTAGGCTGGAGAAGTAGCTAAAAAGCAAGAATGCATTTTTCAAGCATGTTGCCCAAGATGTGGTATTCTACTGTATTTTTCCATATTGAGTAGGATTTTTCTTAGTGTCAAATAATTGCATTTAAATGTCATCTACTGGAGGTGGTGCCTGTGACTCAAAGGAGTAGGGCGTTGGCCTCATATACCAGAGGTGGTGGGTTCAAACCCGGCCCTGGCTAAATAAACTGCAAAAAAAAAGAAAAAAAAATGTCATCTACTGAGAGACCAATCAATTTTATTTATAGTTCTTTAGTTGACTTGGTAATATTAACTAGGGGAGGTTAAAATACTAATTTGATAGTGATGTCATGATTCTAAAAGTTAGTAAACCTTTCACTATATTCTCCAATTAATTGGTCTATAACAATTGAATATGTTTCAAATGATTCAATGTATCATCCTGCTCATTAATGACTTTTGCTAACTAGGGAAAATGTTCATGGGAAATTTCCATTTGAAGAAAAAATGTTTTGGGGAAAAAAGTAGCTTTTTTTGAAATGCTTGAATTTTTTTTCTTTTTATAGATTGAGTTTTACACTGCAAAGAAATTTTCAATTCATTTTGACACATCATACAGAAATGCTGCATTTCTATAACAATCCTCTTTGAATAAACAATTCACATTGCTGATTCTGTTTTTCATAAACTTTGGCTGTTCTTACAGAGATAAAACTTTGGCTAACACTTGTCCTAGTGATAGCCAAAACAGTTTAGAATGATATGGTATATCCACACTGAAAACTTTGTTATTCAATTTTAGCGTGTTACAAAACTGAGGTGCCATAATGCATTTGCTCAAATATAGTTAAAAACACTCATGACTTGTTGCAAAGTGTCACTTAAAAAAGGAGCTTTAGTATAGAGATTTCTCTGATGCAAGATACATTAACAAGAAATGGTAGTATCTGGATGTGTTAATGATTTTTTTTTTTAATCTGTGCAATAAACCTTTCATGTTTTCCTGTCATGGAAGGTGCACCATATGTACATATACTCACTAAATTTATTGAACTCAGCCTATCCCCATTGTATTTATCTTCAAAATTGTTGAAGAAGGTGTCACCTAGGCCCCAGATGCAGCAAGGATTAAGTGGGGCAGTAGGGTAAACACTTAGGAGAACTGAATTAGTCTGCGTAATTATTACGGAAATTGTGGGACCTGGGAGAAAGAAACTAGCTTGATGGGCCATGACATCATAGTCAGAAAGGAGAGATATGATGTGCTTTGGACTCAGAGCAGCCAGAAAAGAGTTTGTGGACAAAAATTACTGAATTTAAATCATTAAGTTATCAATACTATGCATTAAATTATTACATTATGTGCCATGGGATATACAATCACATCTCTCCTAATTTACCACCCTTATAGTAGCTTTACTGGGCTGTATTACTTGCATTTTTTTTTTTTTTTTTTTTTTTTTTTTAGAGACAGAGTCTCACTTTGTCACTCTTGGTAGAATGCCATGGCTTCATAGCTCACAGCAACCTCCAGTTCCTGAGCTTAGGCCATTCTCTTGTCTCAGCCTCCCGAGTAACTGAGACTACAGGTGCCTGCCACAACGCCTGGCTATTTTTTGGTTGCAGTTTGGCCAGGGCTGTGTTTGAAACTGCCACCCTTGGTATATGGGGCTGGCACCCTACTCACTGAGCCACAGGCACTGCCTGCAATTTTTTTCTTTTTTTTTTTTTTTTTTGTGAAAGTGGGTTTATTTGAGCAAACTTGAAGTGGGAAACTAGGTACTATGCCTTGGTTGATGCAATGCAGGACCAGACAATGTAGGGAAGCTGATGTAGAGGAAAGTGGAAGTCTTAAAATGCATTAGTGCTGGGAATTAGCAAAAATCCCTGGGTAAACTTCAAATTTTCAGGGCTTTAAAACTAATGCCATCAAAGCTGAGAACATCAAAGGACAAAGTTGCTGAATTCATACTTGGATAAAAGAAAGTTGTGCTAAATGATGTATATGTCATGCTGTAAATTGGGAAACAGCAAGGCTCAGAAAAGAATGGAGAGATGTTCCTGCCCACATTGAGCTTTGGGACTGGGAAGTATAGGAGGGGTTGTGCAATTCACCTTTCACTTTGTATCTCCTTCCAAACCCTTGAGAGCCATTTGTGACTATTCCAAGGCTTTGTGGTATAGGCCTGGATTTATAGGCCTAATTATGCAGACTAAGTGTCCATTGCTCAGTGCTGCCTACAGCAGCCAAGCCATGCTAGAGATAGAGACAGATCTCTATTCCCTGAATAGCCATAGAGTCTCATGGGTAAGTTCAAGCTCAAATCCATGATTGTATTTATGTAGTGAATTACATCTATGGATTTATGAAGTTTAACCAACTTTGCATTCCTGGGATAAAGCCTTACCTGATCATGATGAATTTGATCTATTCCGTTCTTATGTGCTGTGAGGTGCTTTCTTCTTTCTCTGTACTCCCTGCAGATGAATCTCTTTGTGGAAAGAAAAAGACAGAAACAGGGCAAGAGAACTCTAGACCCAATCCCCACTGTAGGTGTTCTGATGTTTTTCTTATTCTCTTTACCACTCTACTAAACAGTACTGTTACCATAGCACACATCTGAGATAGTATCTCCAAAAAAGACTAGAACAATTTCCTTCTAGAGGAATGCGGTGTGGATAGAGGTCTTCTACTTAAAACGCATGGATTAATCTATCTGAAGGTGATAGAGGACTCCAGGGAAAAGTCAAAACACTGTGCTTCTCTCTCCCCAGAATGATATTTGGAGTATAGATTGTCTATACAAACAGAATTGAACACAATATTTCTCTTTCCTCATCTAATATTTTGGGGTCTATCCCTGTCGTAGAAATGATACTTAACAGCCAGTTTGAGACCCTGAAAGTCTCTGGTTAGATGTTAAAAACTTTGTCCTCAGGGAACAGAATCCTTTCTGATGGAGCATATACAAACTTCAGGTCGTATTCTGTACCTGTTCTCAGGAGAAAACCACTGATTAAAAATTTTTTGGGTGGTGGGCAGCACATGTGGCTCAAGGAGGCCCCATATACCAGGGGTGGTGGGTTCAAACCCGGTCCCAGACAAAAAACTGCCAAAAAAAAAAAAAAATTTTTTTTTTGTTTGGAAGATCATAAACAGAAAGTCCTTCATTTGGAGTTTTTGAAGAATAAACAATTGAACATGTTTTTCCCTTCCGTGACAGAATAAAAGAAAATATGGAATCTCAAATTCAAGGTAGGAAGTCATATTATTAATGAATAGTGATGGCCTTCTGTTTGCCTACAGAAAGGAAAACAAGGACTGGCTTTCTCATGCCTTTAGGTCAAAGCAGAGACAAAGAAAGAATGTACTCACCTGACCCCACACCCTCTCATATATCTCTCTCACCAGAGTAGGTTCACTGGGGACACTATTGAATTGTTTGTCTGCCATCTTCCATATCTGCCTCTCCACTTCACTATGTCACAGATGACCTTAATACTGACTCAGTCTAACTGACATCCCTTCCTACCAAGTACTATCTCAGAGAGCTTATCTCTGAAGTATCTCTATGACTTTTCCTTTAGAATACTTTTAGGCCTGGGAAACTCATGTCTTCCCATTTCAACCTTCTACTGGAGGCAGTTATCTGACAAGATATTATTATTTTCATCTTTCCACACTGGGATTCCATAAAGAGTGTCTTTTTTTATTGTTTACATCCTTTTTCTGGAGGTACACCCTGCAAGTAGGTTTGTTGATGCTGGTAAATTTTTTATTACACTTTAGCTTAGCTTTCCAGAAGCACCTGGATCTATGAGTCATAAAGAGAATGAATATTTAGATGTAATTGAAGAAACAAAAGAAGAAAGGATCTTTTCCAAAACAACTGAGGAGGGCTATGAATGAATTAATAGAAAATCTTTGGGATTCCTTGCTGGTGAGCAGGACACTTTGCCTCCTTATGCCTTCCCGAGCTGTGAATGCAGATCAGATAAGTTGCTCAAGGAAACCATCAAGTTGCAAGTCCACTACTTGCAAGTGCAAAGCAAGAGACATGCTGTGAGCCAGTGGCCTTGGGAATTCTCTCTCTCTCTCTCTCTCTGTGTGTGTGTGCGCGCGGGCATTTGTTTTTTCAAATAGGGCAAATGATGTCTTTTTTCTCTGAGACATTTAAGGTTAAGGCTTAGGGTATCCCAGTATCATAGGCTTATATAAAAGAAGAGGAAAGTTGTAGTTCTCATTGAGTGCCTGCTTTGCCTTTAAAAGAAGACTCTTTTTCCAGGACATACTGTTTTGAAGCATGATATTTTCCAATAATTTTTGTTTGTTCCTGTCTTCATAGAATGTGACATAATAGCAGAAGTCTAGTTTGAAAATACTTTGCTGGACATTTGATATGGAAAATAATTAAATTTGTCTCACATCTAGACCATTCCTCCTTGGGCTGTGTAGTAGTGCTGTGCCAAGTTGTACTGTAAACTGATTTCCACAAAGTATTCCAGGCTGGATATGCTTGCTGCATCACACTCATATAAATTTGCTTACCTAGTTCTGGGAGCCAGAAGCCCAAAATCAAGTTGTTAGAGGGCCAGTCTTTCTTCCAAAGGCTCTAAGGAGGAGCCTTTCTTGTTTCTTTCAGTTTCTGGTGGCACTAGAAGTCCCTTGGCCTGTAGCTGAATCACTCCTGTCCCTTGCTCTGTCTTCACATGGCCTCCCCCACCTTTCGATCCTCTACCCTTGAAACAGTGTGTCTGTGCCTATTGTGATGGAACTGTTTTCGAGTCTCTAGTGGAGAAGGCAGCTGAAGTCACCCTGGAGAGGCTCGGCATCAGCAGGGGCTCCCATCATATCAGCATAAAGTTTCAGAATTGCCTACTACAGAGCAATGAGTAATCACAAATCTTGAGCCATGGAACACAGATAATTTACTGCCTATTTGCAAAAGAAGTCAGCCTGAACTAAAAACATGGATAAAACTGATTTATTATTAGCTGGAGTCTTTACTTCACATTCCAGGAATATACACATAGCCAAAATGTTTGTAGTAAAGCTGGCAAAATCACATCGGCAATAAGTCATTTTCCTCTGGGGTTGCAGGTCGGATCTACAGGAATGAATCTAGCTTTTCCCCTTATATTCTAGAACTACAGTTTCTAGTCCTTCATTTAACCAATGTTTTGTCTTTTCTCTTCCTGCTAGAAAATATTAACTCAGTAGTTTATGAATAAATATTTGAAAATGAATGGAACGAATAACCATGAAAGCTAACTCTAGCACCTATTGTGCACTTATTTCCTTCCCCTCACTACCTCTCAGGGGTACCCACTGAAGAGCTTGTGGCTGTGTTCAAGATGTGAACATCTGGGTCTGGCAGATAGAGTCGATATTTCCAGGAGAGGGGAGGTGATCACCAGCACCCCAATATCTTGCAAGGCAGGGGACAGACTGACCTGCTATGCTCTCCAGTAGACTTTGCAGGCTGTCCAGTTCTTATTATGTTTGATGCACTAAGCAACCACAGATCAAATGGCTTTTGACAACAAATGAAATCAGAAGAGGACAGCAATTTGTCATCCCTCCCTATAAGCTGGTTCCACATGAAGTTGGCTCATTAATATAAGAAACTGCAAAGGGAGGGAGTATAGGTCCAGAGCTGGATGGTTGAATGACATTTGTAAGCAGCTCTCTGGTACATCCTCTTCCTCTCAAAAGTACCCGTTGGCTTGCTGCTGCCTAAAATTTTGCTAGTAAGGGATCAGTCATATCTTTGTAGCCCTAGACAAGTATTTCATTTAGAAAAACAACTTCCCTTGGGAGGTCCATAAGCCAATGTTATTCACACCTTACTAAGGCTATTGGTAGCACTTGCCATATAATATCAGCACTCTGAAAGGTGAGACAGGAGGATCCCTTGAGTTAAGAGTTCAAGAAAATCCTGAGCAAGAATGAGACCCCATCTCTACTAAAAATTGAAAAAAAAATTAGAGCAAGACTCTCTTCTATAAGTAGAAAAAATTAGCCAGGCCTGGTGACTGGCACCTGTAGTTCCACAGCACTCTAGCCTGGGCAACAGAGTGATACTCTGCCTCAAAACAAACAAACAAAAACAACTGGATGGTATTATTAAATTGCTTTCAAAATCACTGGGCAGCACATAGGTAATCCTTAAGAATCAATGTACGATGTGATGATACCTTTCTTAACTAGGGAAAGGCTGAGTGGAGTGTCATAGGTTCTGGGGACACCAGATGGTACTGAGTAGGCAACCTTTGGACTAACAAATGGAATGAGAGGCAGATATGCGTGCTGCATAGGTAAAGGGAAAAACTAAAGTGAAAGAAATGTGAGAGGAAGTGAGAGGACACAAGGAAGGGGAGGAATGAGAACAATAAAGGAAAGTCAGTCACTGCAGAGAATGCTTTCAATGTACTCACCATGGTGCCAGTCACCAGCCCATGCATTTTCTTACCCTCAATCATTACAATAACCCTATCAGGGCTTTACCTTTCTACTACACAGAGGAGGAACCTAGGCTGATAGGGGATTAGAGACTTGACAACATTGGGATATGGGCTAAGTATGGCAGGGTGCGAGGTCAAATAGTGCTGCTTCCACACTGACACACAGGAGGTCCAGTGTTCAGATTGTGCTATGGGGGAATAAAACTGTTTCATAAAGGCCTTCCTAAAAATATATAGCTATTTGCATTCTTAGATTAATATGTAAATATGCTTCTGACAATTTACATGTAGACTTGAATCGGTGTAGATAAAACCTTAGTTCGGATTATTTGATGAGGCTGGCTCAAGTTAGCACAGAGGGTTCTGTGATGCTAGAGCAGGATAATAGGTGGATAAGTAGTTTTGATAGAGGATGGGAGATGGAATGGTCTGGAATAGGGAGTGTGGTTGAAGATAGAGAGACAGGCTATGGGGATGGTATAGAACTGGGAAGGGAACGACTGCAAAGTGACTTAGTTTGCAGAGGGCCATCCTCTGGATTAGTGTTTCATGAGGTCTGAGTTATGACTTAAAATACGTGAAAAGGAAATAGAATAAAATAGAAAATAAAACAATGAATTGTATATGGTAAGAGTGTCACTTCCTGAACCTGACATCAGTTGAGGATACTGGTGTGAATGCATATGACAGATTATGCTGTTGGATCCACTTTCTGGTTAGAATTTTATGTGTATGAGATTTTCAAAGGGAACTTGTTAAAAATTTATGTCTGAGCTCTACATTTTCTAACTCAGGAGTTATGGGCCATGTCCCAGAAATTTGTATTTTTAATAAGCCCCCCAGAAGCCACACTTTCAGAGTTATCAGTATTGGGCCATCCTTAGGGAGAAGAATGTGCTTAGGGATTCACTGAAACCTATAGTAGAAATAACTAAAAAATGTGTCCATCCACCACTTAGTTTTGAAGACTTTGCTTATTGACTACTAACATGACATAGTTCACTAAATACTCTTAAGAACATGAGCTGACAAAAGATTTTTCAACATTTGGTGAGAGGCAATATGAAGATCACCAGAAAGCTCCATTCTAAGCAAAATTGTTTCTTCCTATATTATATTTTGCTGACTCCAAATTCTGACCAGAATCTAGATTATTAGTGTCAAGAATCAATGCTGAAGAAAAGTGGTCCAAAGCCTAGTAAGTATGTAATCTGTGGTCTCAAGGCTACATATGGCCCTCCAGATCCCCACGTGTGGCTCCTCCACAACATACAAACTTTATAAAACAAATCCCTTTATTAAAAAAAAAAAATTGGTCTGTGAAATTTGGATTTCATCAAAAGTCTTCAGTGTGGGGGAAAAGCCACAACCACAAGCCTTAGAACATTGGTAAAGGGCTGGTTAATGCCACTTCCTGAGGCCCCAAATCCAATCTCACCCTACAAGTTTTAATTCCCAAATTGCAGAAAATACTCATGGGCTAGGAGTAGGAGAAGAACTCTGGCAACATGAATAATCAAAGTAGATCAACTCTCCCAAGAAATGAAAAAGGAGCTACAATAGAAGATGACATTCATAGAAAAATGGCTGAATTATAAGAAATAGAATTCAGAATATGGGTGGCTAAAAAGATGAATAGAATAGAGGAAAAGATGGAAATGGAAATACAAATAACAGCTTAAAAGTTGTCTCAAGAAATTAATGAGTTCAAAGACAAAGTCACCAAGGATATGAACATAATGAGAAAAGATAGAGCAGAGCTCAAGGAATTAGAAAAGTTATTTGAAGAGCTTCAAAATACGGTAGAATCCTTCAGTAATAGAGTTGACCAGGCAGAAGAAAGGATCTCAAAATTGAAGGCAAGGCTTTTTGAATGGTCCCAAGCATTCAAAGATGCAGAAAAATGGAAAATAAGAACAGAACACTCCCTGGGAGAGTTGTGGATTATTCCAAAAGATCAAACATTTGACTTACAGGAATTCCTGAAGGAGAAGAGATGGTCCTAAAGGCAGAGATGCTCTACTCCAAGATATTATAGAGGAGAAATTTCCCAAGCATTGCAAGAGATACAGAAATTCAGATAGTAGATAGCTTTAGAACCCCAGAAATATTCAGTCCAAATAAAGCATCTCCTAGACACTTTGTAATTAACTTTGCCAAAGTTAATATGAAGGAGAAAATCCTGCAAGCAGCTCGATTTAAGAAAAGCATTACCTTTGAAGGGAGAAATATTAGAATGACTGCAGATCTTTCAAATGAAACTTTTCAAGCCAAAAGAGAATGATCACTGACCATTAATGTTCTAAAACAAAACAACTTTTAGCCCAGGATCCTGTGTCCAGCTAAACTGAGTTTCATTTGTGATGGAAAAAGCAAGTATTTTAATGACATATAGATTTTGAAGATATTTGTCATAACTAAACCAGTTCTCCAGGAAATACTCAGACCCATTTTCCTTAATGATAGCACAATGGTCTACCACTAAAGTAAGCTCACCCAGAATTTATTGAACAAAATCTAACTCCCACAATGGTGAATGGATTAAAAATATGCACTGGACCTTTGAAAAAAATGACTGCCAAAACACTACCATATCTATCAATTCTCTCAATTAATGTGAATGGTTTAAATGTCCTCTAAAAAGGGACTGGTTGGCTGAAAAGATAAAAAATCTCAAGCCAGGTATCTGTTGCCTAGAAGAGACCCATATTACCTCAAAGGATACAAAAAGACTCAGGGTGAAGGAATGGACTTCTATAATACAGGCAAAGTAAATCAGAAAAAAGCAGGGGTTGAAATTTTATTTGCAGATACAATAGGATTTAAACCCACAAAGATAAGGAAAGACAAGGATGGATGCTACATATTTGTCAAGAGAAACAGTCAACATGAAGAAATTTCATAATTAACCTTTATGTGCCCTATCCTAATGCTCCTCAATTTATAAAGAAAACTCTAACAGATATGAACAATTTGATATCTTCCTGCACTATAATAGTTGGATATTTTAACAGCCCTTTGACAGTTTCAGATAGATCCCCCAAGAAGAAACTAAACAAAGAAATATTAGACTTAAACTTGACCCTAGAACAAATGGACTTAATAGACATCTACCTAAAATTTTACCTAATAAAACTGAGTACCAGGTGGCACCTGTGGTTCAGTGGGTAGGGCACTGGCCCCATATACTGAGGGTAGTGGGTTCAAACCCTGCCCCAGCCTAACTGCAACAAAAAAATAGCTGGGTGTTGTGGTCGGTGCCTGTGTTCCCAGCTACTTGGGAGGCTGTGGCAAGAGAATCACCTAAGCCCAGGAGTTGGAGGCTGCTGTGAGCTGTGTGACCCCACGGCACTCTACCGAGGGCAATAAAGTGAGACTCTGTCTCTAAAAAAAATAAAACAAACAAAAAAAGAAAACTGAGTACACATTCTTCTCATCAGCCCATGAATCATCCTCCAAAACAGATCGGATCTTAGGACACAAATCTATCCTCAACAAATTTAAAAGAATAGAAATCATTTCTTTTATCTTTTATCTTCTTGGACCATCATGGAATAAAAGTCAAACTCCACAGTAACAGAAATATGCCGACTCAACCACCGTTAGGGAAACTAAATAACCTTAGGCTGAATGATAGCTTAGTCAAAGACAAGATTAAGAAGGAAATAATCAAATTTTTGAACAAAAATGATATTTAAGACACAAATTATCAAAATCTGTGGGCTATTGCAAAGGAAGTCTTAAGAGGAAAATTTATAGTATTAGAAGCCTTCATCAAGAAAATAGAAAGTGAGAAAGTCAACAACCTAATGATTCATCTCAAGCAACTTAGAAAGGAAGTACAATCCAACCCCAAACCCAGAAGAAGAAAAGAAATAATCAAAATTAGAGCAGAATTAAATGAAATTAAAAACATAAGAATCATTCAGAAGATCAACAAAACAAAAAGTTGGTTCTTTTAAAAGTTAATAAAATTGATAAACCATTGGCTAGCCTAACCAGAAACAGAAAAGTAACATCTCTAATAATGTCAGTTAAAAATGATAAAAGAGAAATAACAACAGATACCACAGAAATTTTTAAAAAATCCTCAATGATTACTACAAAAATCCTGTTCTCAAATATATGAAAATCTAGAGGAAATGGACCAATACCTGGAAGCATGGACTCAACCAGAAAGAATTAGAAACTTTGACTAGACACATCAAACACTGAAATAGCATCAACTATACAAAATATCCCAGAAAAGTCCAGGACCAGATGGCTTCACATCAGAATTCTACCAAACTTTCATAGAGCAACTAGTACCTATATTACATAACCTTATCCAAAACATAGAAAAAGGAATCTTACCAACACATTCTATGAAAGAAATATAACCTTGATCCCCAAACCATGAAAAAAACCAACAAAGAAAGAAAACTATAGATCAATATCTTTAATGAATATCAATGCAAAAATATTCAATAAGATCCTAGCAAACAGAATTCAATAATATATCAAAAAATTTATGCACCATGATCAAGTTGGTTTTATCCCAGAGTTACAAGATGGGTTAAAAAACCAAAAATCTATAATATAGTACACTACATATATAAAATAAAAAACAAAGATCATATGATTTTATCAGTTGATGCAGAAAAACTTTTGATAATATCCAGCATCTTTTCATGAGTAGAACACTTATGAAAACAGGCTTAGATGGGACATTTCTTAAACTGATAGAGGCCATCTGAAGCATATCCACAGCCAATGTCATATTGAATGGAGAAAAATTGAAAACATTTCCCTTCAGATTGGTAACTAGACAAGGATGACCATTGTTGCCACTGCTATTCAACGTAGTAATGGAAGTCCTAGACATTGCAATCAGGCAAGAGAAGGGGATCAAGGGTGATCAAATGGTGTCAGAGGAGATCAAACTCGCACTCTTCATTGATGACATGGTCTTATACCTGGTAAACCTCAGGGACTCAACTACAAAGCTCTTAGAAGTGACCAAGGAGGTGTGGTGCCTTTGGCTCAGTGGGTAGGATGCCAGCCCCATAAACTGAGGGTGGTGGGTTCGAACCCAGCCCTGGCCAACTGCAACAAAAAAATAGCCAGGTGTTGTGGCAGGTGCCTGTGTTCCCAGCTATTCAGGAGGCTGAGGCAGGACAATCACCTAAGCCCAAGAGTTGGGGATTGCTGTGAGCTGTGATGCCATGGCACTCTACTGAGGACAATAAAGTGAGACTCTGTCTCAATCAGAAGAAGAAGAAGAATAAGAGGAAGAGGAAGAAGAAGAAGAAGAAGAAGAAGAAGAAGAAGAAGAAGAAGAAGAAGAAGAAGAAGAAGAAGAAGAAGAAGTAGTAGTAGTGGAGGAGGAGATCAAGGAATATAGCAGTATCTCAGGAGACAAAACCAATACTTTACAAATCAGTAGTTTTTATATATACCAACAATAGACAAGCTAAAAATATAGTCAAGGATCTATTACCTTTATAGTAGTCCAAAAGAAGATGCAATACCTGAGAATTTATCTAACAAAAGATGTAAAAGATCTCTATAATGAGAATATGAAACCGTGAGAAAAGGAATAGCTGAAGATGTTAACCGATGGAGAAACATATCATGCTCATGGCTGGGAAGAATCAACACTGTTAAAATGTCCATACTACACAAAGAAATCTACAGATTTAATGCAATCCCAATCCAAGCACCAATGTCATACTTTAAAGAATTTGAAAAAAATAGCACTTTGTTTTATATGGAATCAGGAAAAACTTTGAAAAGCAAATACATTACTTAGAAATAAAGGCATATTAGGAGGCATCGCATTACCAGACTTCAGGTTATACTACAAATCTATAGTGATCAAAACAGCATGGTACTGGAACAAAAATAGAGATATAGATATACGGAATAGAGTAAGAATCTAGAGATGTACCCAGTCACATATCACCATTTGATCTTTGATAAGCCTAACAAAAACAAACATTAGGGAATAGATTCTCTATTTAACAAATGGTAAGGGGAGAATTTGCTAATGACCTGTAGTAGAATGAAACTGGACTCCCACGTTTTACCACTAACAAAAATATTTTCTCATTGGATAAAGGATTTATATTTAAGACATGAAAATATAAAAATACTAGAAAAGAGTGGAGGGAAGCTGTTGAAGACATTGTCCTGGGAAAATATTTTATGAAGAGGAGCCCCTTGGTCAATTGAATCAATACCAAAAATACATTACTGGAATTTGATCAAGCTAAAAAGCTTTTGTGCAGCTAAGGGCATTGCAAGTAAAGCAAAGAGATAGTCTTTGGAATGGGAGAAGATTTTTGCAGGTTATGATTCTAACAAAGAACCTACAGAGATCTCAAATTAATCTATAAGAAAAGAACAGATAACCCCATTTCTTTGTGGACAAGAGACTTGAACAGAAGTGTATCTGATGATGACGGGTGAATGGTCAAGAAACCCATGAAAAAATGCTCATCATCTTTAATCATTAGAGAAATGCAAATCAAAACCACTTTGAGATATCATCTAACTCCAGTAAGATTAGCCCACATCACAAAATCCCCAAAGTACAGATGTTGGCATGGATGTAGAAAGAAGGAAATACTTCTACACTACTGGTGAGATTGCAAACTGACAGAGCCTTTTTGGAAAGAAGTATGGAGCATTCTCAAGGAACTAAAAGTTGACCTATCATTTATCCTGCAATATCATCACTAGGTATCTACCCATATGACCAAAAATCATTTTACAACAAAGACATTTGCACAGAATGTTTATTGCAGCCCAATTCATAATTGCCAAATCATGGAAGTAGCCCAAATGCCCATCAACCCAGGAATGGATTAATAATCTGTGGGTATGTGTATGCCATAAAATACTATGCAGCCATAAAAAGATGGAGTGCATGGTTCCTGAGATTAGTATATGTCTCAGAGGGGAGAGATGCATAGAAATTAGGAAGGTTGCTTGACTTGAATGTGTCTTTCAGAGAGTCACAATTCTGCAGTTCAGCCAGTTCCATTTGGTAAATTGTAGCCACAGTTTCTTTCTTTCTTTCTTTTTTTTTAATTTCAAGATACGTTATTCTTAAAACAGGTCATACTAAGCTTTTGGCCCATTCTGCCACTGTACAAGCTACAAATGCTTGCTGAGCAGTGGAGGGGTGTTCTTTCATAGCATTTCTGAAAAGTGAATAAAAATACATATAAAACAAATATTCAAATAGTTTCCATTGGAACACAGATAAGTGTGACCACATCTCCTAATCTTAACATATTGCTGCATCTGTACCAACCCTACTCTTATAAAGACATTTCAAAACTAGCAATTCTTAGGTTAAATGATCCCCCCAAATCCCTTAATTCAAGCTAAACTCACAGTTAACAGCTACAGAATGATATCTACACATTAATACTAGCTGAAGCACAAGTTGCTGGGTGACATTTCTTTCCACTTTCCCAAGCACAAGATACAGGCAGAGTGCCAACATCCTGCTCTTCTACTTCGGGTAGGTAGTTGGGGTTCTGGATTTGCTGCACGAGTTGCCACATCGGTCCTAACATCACATAGTAGATAGTCGGCCTCTGGAATCCATTGAAAGTAGAAGCAGCAGCTACAGTGTAAGCATCCATATTTTCAAAGAGCATCCAGTCACCCGCATGCACTTCTGGCAGGTCACATTGCTCAACTATTCCGGTCAAGCCCATCACATGTTGGTCTCCATATGCTGGATGAATAATACTTCTCATCTGGTTTAGGTCTCTTTTGCAGAAGAGGCTTTACATGAGCGTGATCATAAAGGATGCAATTAAACAATCCATATACTCCATCATTGATGTAATAAATAAAGGTTTGTTCCCTGGACTTATCTTCATCATCAGAGCCTATCTATTCCTTTAATACAATTTTTTTGGCAATGATATTAACTGCAAGTGTGAAGGCTGAGGCAAAATATTTGCCTGGCTCAGCTATGATTCTCACTCCAGAGTCTGATGGAGAGTACTTGTCCAATGCTGGGTTGATTACACCAGTGATCTCTTCAAATTTAAGATTCACATCCTCAGATTCAGGAAAGCCACCACCAATATCAAGCAGGTACATGCTGAAAACAACCTCAGCTCCCATGTCAAAGACACAGGGGGCATCAGAGATTGCCTA
>CAUYRH010068800.1:0-21129 GCA_963574655.1 Perodicticus potto
TTAAGGGAGGGACATCTCAAATAAAGAAATATCACTTCTTTTTCCTGAAGATAGGTATCAATCTCCTGGAAGAATGGAATTACTGGTGAAACTTATTAAATGTAGAGTATCAATGTCTTTATATAGTGATTTAAAAAATGCCATAGAGGCTATCTCTCACAGTACGATCAAAATGTTTCTGATTGTATATGAAGCACATTCTGCCCTATAATTGCACCAATGTACACAGTTATGATTTAATAAAATTATTAAAAAAAATAAAATAAAATGAGTGAAGCAGGGATGGTCTCTATCTTTATGGATCTAAAAGACAGGGTAGTGGGGGGGATATTATTATACTACATTATCTTGTTTGATAATATTACTGATGTTTCATATGAATTCTAGTAGTAATCTTTTTTTTTTGTTTTTCTGAGTTGCAGTAAAATGTGCAAATGATGATCATTTGATTTACTCCTTTCTGATGTTCATATAATCATCATCTTGGTATATATTATTGGCAGACACTGATAAAACAATGGTAATCATGGGGCAGCACCTGTGACTCAAAGAAGTAGGACACCAGCCCCATATGCCAGAGGTGGTGGGTTCAAACCCAGCCCCGGCCAAAAACTGCAAAAAAAAAAAAAAGAAAAACCAATGGTAATCATGAGGAATATATTTTCTTGTTCTATCCCTTAATGGGCTGCTTCTAGTGTTTCATTATTAGGTATAAGTTGCTTATACTTCAATTTTGATAGTTTTCTTGCTATTAAATAAACACCCTTCTATTTCTGATTTATTAGGGTTTTGTTTTTTACAAATCAGGCATTAATATCAAATTTTATCAGACATCTCATTGGTATTTATGAAGATTATTTTTTCTCTTTAACTTATTAATGAGTCACATTAGTACAATTTTCTACAAATATAATACTAATTCCAAGTTGGTTAACATGTGTGTGTGTATAATTGAAATAATCATCTGAGTTCTATATATTAATATTTTACTTAGAATTTTTTCTCATTTACACATTATTGGCTTATAATCTTTTACTGTTTACTTTATTACATTTTGGGGTCAGGGATAGGATAATTATTAAAAAGAAATTATAATATTTTCAATATTTTTCTGTGATCTATAACTATGTTGTTCAATATAGTAGCTAGTAGCTATATTTATATTTAAATTAAAATAAAAAATTATATTTCAATAAAATTAAAAAAAACCTAAGTTGCACTAGTCATATTTTAGGTGTTTAATAGCCACGTGTGACTCATAGTATCATATTTCAAAGAGCAGATAGTAAACTTTTTCATCATTGCAAAAGGTTCTATTAGACAATGCTGCTGTAGAATGTTTAAAGTAGCAAACTGATTATATATTTCTCAAAGATCTTACCAAAAGCTATAACAACATTTGACCAACTGGTCTGGCAAGGTAGAGGATGTAGGATTGTGAATGGGAGATAGTTAAGCACTCCAATGGATTTAGTACACTATATTTGTCCTTGAAGACATCTGTAAACTTTTAAAATGATAAAAATAATGCGTTAAACCCTAGAAATTTCTGTATTTCCTTATCTGGAGATATTTAAATAAATATGTTCCCAACTATCTATTATTAGCATAACATAATTAGTTTTTAAAATTTTAACACAATTACAAACAGTAGAAAAACTAGAAATATAGTATATAGCAACATTTCCCTCTCTAACCTCATTGAGAGTAAATTACTTACCTAATGCTCCAACACCCACAGACACTTTAGTGTGTATTTCCTAACAAGGACATTCTTATACTTAACTATAATATAATCATCAAAATCAAAAAGTTCATACCGATACATGTAATTACATACAGATAATCCTCAGACTCTACCCAAGTTTTCTCATTCCAATGATGTGTTTTTGGTAAAGTAATCTAGTTCAGAATCACATGTTGAATCATAGCTTATTTTAAATGGAATGTCTCTTTAGTATCCTTTAATCTGGAACAAGTCTTTCATGAACTTCTCAGTCTTTCATGAACTCTCTTGACTGCAACACTTTTGAAGATGACATGGTAGTTAGTTTGTAGACTCTTCCTTATTTTGGTTTGTCTGATATGATTTCATTCAGCTATGCACTTTTGGCATATGACAAACCTGCTGCCCCTAATGCTATCTCTCCCCCCATATGTTGCCTCTCTCCCCTTGCTTGGGCCTTGACTCCTGTTTCCCTTCTCCCCTTAATAGAAGCCTTCTTTGCTGTCTTGAGTTCAGACACCATTATACCACAACACACTTCTGTGGGGACATCTTCCTCACTTTTCTTGGGCTCTGACTTCTCATGGTTGGCCAACTCATGCCTGTGTACATGTGTATGTTCTTACCCTGCTTGAATTCTAAGATCCCATACCAAGCCACCCCTCTGTAGCGATATCTTCCTCACCCTATTACAAACTGCTACCTGGTGCTGGGCACCCTTCTACATGGATGTCTTCCTCAGCCTGCTTGGCCTCTGATGCCCTGCTTTGAGCCAGTGATCCTTCCCCCTTTCCCAACAACTTTGCTCTGCCTCATCTAATACTAATGACTCTAGGACCAACCTCTTAGGAATAGAATGGAATGGAATGGAAGAGAAGGGAAGGGAAGAGAAGTGAAAGGAAGGAAAGGAAAAGGGGGAAGAGCTATAGCACAGTTTTAAAAAGTGATTTCCCATGTATGTCGTATTAGCTCATTTTAACCTCATAATAGCCCTGCAAAGTATAAAGTACAGGTTTGATTATCCCTTTTATATAGATGAACTAATTCTGGGTCAGTAAGAGTCAGTGTCTTAGCCAACGTCATTTAACTAGTAGGAGAATAGCTTCATTTCTAAGCCTTATCCTCTAGAGATCAATTTTCTTAAAACAACATGTTGCTGCCTCTAATAAGATTGAATTATTTATAGTTCTTCCAGAGCTTAAGGGACAAAATCCAGTGGCTTCTTAACCTTAAAAAAAAAATTCATCCATCCATCCATTCTACAAGTAAAGCAGGTATTCTGACAATATAGATAATTCAGGAATTATTTTCTGTCCACAGAGAGTTTACCATCTAGGAAAAGAGAAGAGAAATAGATACTCTGTTATTCAAGATACAAGGTTGAAAGAGATGTAAGAGAGTCAGAAAAAGTATAACAGACTTTAGCAAGCTGTTTTCTGTGTGACTTCAGTACTGATAGCACTTTTTTCTTTTACATCTTAATATAATATGATTTTTAGACTTTAGGAAGAATGTTGGTAGATGTTACAAAAACTGAAGAGTACTCAAATGCAATCTTTTGTTTTGGGTTGGCAAAAAGACTAGGTCATGGGATTTAAAGTTCTAATAGACTCTGGAAGAGTGGCCAATGAATTGTATAGCTAAATTATCACAGATAATCTAGAGAACACAGCACAGAGAATTTATCAAAGCCACAGTTGATTACCTTGGACCTTGGGCTATATTCATAAATCAGACATAGGTGAGCATCTGTTTCTTTGTCTCTAATCAGAGGCTATAATGATTCTTCATGACTTTTTCCTGTCATCTTAGAGACCTCCCAAATCTACATTTCTAGTTTCCTTCTGGTCACTGTCAGGTAAGAGGACATCTTCACTGGATATCTTGCCATTCTGACATGATCTAAATAAAATCCATCTTGTTTTTTTTTTTTTACTCCATCAACCCAAGGCTCCAATTCAGTGTCTAATAATGATATTCTCTTTCAAGATGAAAAGTCTGAAGGAAGGGCCTCAGTTCAAATCAGAAGCACTGGGGTGTGGAAACTACATATGTTTACTGAGGTACTTGCAGGATTTGGGGGAGCAAGCTAGTGGTAGGCGTGGAAAAGCTGTCCAGGGGGTTGTATCTGCTATTCAGAGTGTTTGAAGTTATATAGTTCACGTATATTTATTACTGTTTAGGCCCATTATGTGCCAAGTTCTATGTTTGAGACAAGGAAATGGTGATAGGACAGGTGTCATCACTATCCTCTAGAACTCAGCCTTTGACAGGAGGAATGCATCAGGGAGGGCCGGATGGAGGTAAAATGGGTTTGTGTTGTGATCTAGTGAGGAATCTGGGAGATCATGTATGGCTACAAGACCGTGATGTCAATTGGAATTTTGGTATGACTTTCTAGTGTCTGGGGTGGGAATGGTGCCTACTCAAACCAAGCAAGAGTCCTGTGTCTAAAAGGCTGGGTCCAGCAGGGACTGTGGCCCAGGAAAAACAAGATAGGGGCCATGTGATTAAAATTTGGTGGAGACAAAACCCTGGTCCTACTACAAAAGACCCCAAACTAGGGTAAGTTTTAGCAGCAAAGTTGACTCTATACCCACTTCCTTTCATCACTCAAACAGGTGCTTCTTAACTTTCCCTGGGGATGAAGCTCAGGAAATTTGCAAAAAATATAGGACAGAGAGGAATAATCTCATATAGGTTATTGAGAGGTAGTGAAAATTACAGATAGCAGATTCCATGGTGCTATTTTCTTGGTTGCCAATGTTTGAAAATATAAATGCAAATATTAAAAATTTGCATTTTTATTATTTCTTTATGTGTGTATGTATGTGTGTATATACATACACATATGCAGGGTGCCAAAAATGTATACACATTTCAAGAAAGGAAAAAACCGTAGTGAAATTGTAATACACAATATATAGTACCAATGAAAGATGAATCCAAGTCATGTTGAACACTCATGTTTGACTTGAGTATTACAAATTTAATACAGCTTTTTCCTTTCTTAAAGTGTATATACTTTTTTTGGCACCCACTGTACACACACACACACACACACACACAAATACAATACAATTGGATAAATGCAACCATAGCAAATATACTTCTTTCCTTCCTTTCTTTTATTTTTCCTCTTAGTGTGACTTAATTTTCCTCATTTTTTGGCCGGCTTTCCCATTCTCATCTCTTAGGCGTTATCTGCAATAACAACCTACCATCTATTCTTTTCTAATTTTTTATGTGCTGCTGTCATTACACAAATACAGATAGCAATACACATGTATGTATGTAGGCTCCTAATCTTTGTGTTTTATAACATATTTACATCTTGATTTTTTAATTTAATATTGATTTATGGGAATCTCTCTTAATCAATAGAAAACTCTGTTTTAGTTAATGGCTACAAGATAGTGACTTGGATCTATGAAAAATTTATGCCTATTAATACATGTTTATTTTGTTTTTTTCCCTTTCTCTTTTGCTTTTCAGTACATTGTCTACTCACACTTTCATACCTTGTTCCTCAAATATATAGGATCAGTTTACCAGAATTTCCTTTATTTTCTTATCACAATACTGCCTTATTATTATTATTCTTGTTATTATTTTGGAAGCTCCTGGTATCTTCTGCAGCTTGGTCTTCTCTGTGGCTATATCTGGCAGAAATCCCTTGAAGATAGAGGTATGTAATTGGCACTGTTAATTTCACTCCCAGTTTCAGTTTCTGCATTCATTAGAGTTGCCTCTCTGTCCGCTTATTCATTCCTCTTTGGGAGCAGAGGTGACCAGCGTGATCACTGAGGTTGCGGAAGGAGTCTCAGCCTCTCTCTGTCTCTCTGTCTCTGTCTCTGTCTCTGTCTCTCTCTCTCTCTCTCTCTCTCACACACACACACACACACACACACACACACACACACACACGCTTTCCCTCTCTCTGCTGGCCTATCTGCAGAGACAACCCTTTCTACTCTGCTCCCCTGTTCCATGGCGTATAGGTCTGTGGTTCTTCATACTTGTTTTGGGTATGAGCTGGCCAGGCTATCTAATCCTGGGATGCATTATAAGGAAGCTAAATATCAAATACTTTTATACAAAATATGTATCTATAGTATATTAGTAACAAAGTGGGCATTTTGATGTCTGCTTTCCTGACTTTTATATATGTTTTTCAATTGGTTCTAAATTAGGGGAGGAGATAAGAATTCAACCTATTAACCACCATCAACATAGTTTTCTGTTTGGTGAAGATTTTAAAATTTAATTTAAATTTTATTTCAGTTAACATTTTTGATTCTCCTCTTTGGACCACTGTAGTTTCAATCACTTATTGGACAGCTGACTCTTACTTTCATATATCTTTTCAAAAGAAGTATTACTTTTGAAGGATAGGCGTGGGGGAATTATTGGTCTTCCTGCTTCTCCTATCCTTTGCTCTTTTTGTTTTCCTGGATAAAAATCTTCAACCCTGTATTGCAACAGGCCCAGATATTTTTGTGCCCATTTTCCGAGATGTTCCTCAACTCCATTTCTCCCAATTAGGCTGGTCTTGTATCTGTGTGCCACTCAGAGTCACCCTTTTCTCCATCACTGGTCCCTACGTGAGTCACTCTCATGTCTGTGCCTTTGCTGTCAGGGTAGACAGAGTACCAGCTGTCCTACGGGGTCCTTCAAGGGAAGCTCCTTCCCTCTTTGCTCTCACTGTGTTTGGAAACAGAGGCTCTCAGGATTACCTGAAGGGCTTGTGAAAACACAGGTAGCTGAGCTCCAGCCACCTTCAGTTTCTGATTCAGGAGGTCTTAGGTGGGGCCTGCGAATTTGTGTTTCTGGCAAGTCTCCGTGGGATGCTGATGCTAGTTCACTTTGAGAAGCACTGTCCTGAGGCATCATAGCACTTTGCACCATATAATTCACAGTATCACATAACTCACTGTTCAGTGGCCTTGTCACTATCTCATATGTCTTAGACGCATCTCCCCAAGCAAATGATGGAGGCCTTGAACTCCTCTTATCACAGAGTGACTGGCACAGAGATAATAACCCGATAGAATCTGTTGGATGGGAGCACCAGGAGGGAAGGAAACTCAGAAGGTTCCTGTGTTCCTCCAGGAGGAGGGAGACCATCTTCGCCCTTGCCGTTGGCTGAGTTCTCTCGCTGCAGGCCCCGGGCTGGCTTCTGCCACTTTTTGTGGTCTTCTTGTGGTTAGCCAGCAACGGCCGGATCTGGCGCCTGCAGCTGTGGCTCAGTGCAAATTAGCCCCTGGTCACTGGATGCCACTCTGCAGTCAGAGTTTTTGTTTGCCCACCTCTCAGTGTTAAACTCCTACCTGTGAATTATTATTCCTGATTTGCCCAGTGACTGCAGTGTGAAGCTTGATTCAATTGTTCAACTGATCATAACACCCATCGCTCCACCAAGCTAATGCCTAAAAGTTAGGCAAACCACAGAAAGTGCCAGTTCCAGTTGTTGCCTGTCTCCTGCTTTTATCTGAATCATCAAAAGTTTTTTCCATTCCTTGGGCTTCCTCCCATTGTGATGAATCTGCTAGGGCCAGAGCTTGGATCTTCCTGCCTGTCCCTCTCCTCGTCTTCATTCGGGACACATTTGAACATAATTACATTTTTACCCAGAAATCTCCTTTCTCTTCCACTCTCTGGGCTGAGTGAGATGCCCCTTCCACCATACTTCCTTGACGTCTTAGATGTATTTTTATTAAAGCATAATATAGCATTATATTTATTCGTCTATCTTGGGAAGTTGTAGCATAGGCACTTTGAAGTTAGACTGTTTGGATTTCCTGAATGGAGTCACTTATTCATTTAGTGAATTTTGTCATGTAAATTTGCAGTTCTTCCCACTAAGAAAAGTGGAATATATTCATCTACCCTTGAACTGTATTTGTCCACATATTTTTCTCTGGGCCAATGGGATGTTAGATGGATGATGCGACTAAAACTTTGAAAGGTGCTTGTGCAGTTGGATTTGCTCTCTTGGGCCTCTGCCCTGGCCTGAGGTCAACATGCCTGAGACAGTCTGGTGCTCCAAGAAAGAGGATAGACATTTGAACAGTTACCTTGAATCAAGTCCAGGCTAGACTGAATGGCCCTGGGTTGACCTGCAGAAAACTGAAATTATATGGGTGTAGGTTTAGTACACTGCTATTTGAGGTAGTTTTTTTTTTTTTTGCCAGCATTCTTATTGCAACACATAGGTAGACTAGGGTTTAAATCTAATCTCTAAAACTCAATAGCTATGTTTTTGAGCTATATCCATACTACTTTCAGTTAGCCCTCTCACATTTAAATGGGGTTAGTTGTATTTAATCCTTAGGATCACTGTCAGGATACATAATTATGTACATAAAATGCTAAACTTAGGATCTTAACATCCCCTTTCTAGTGTCTGAACCATGCGCCCAATAAATGTATGCTGGGTGCATGGATGGAGCCTTAAAGGGTGGTGGTGGTGACAGACATCAGATTCAAGGGCTTGTTTACAATATTGTAACTGAGCTCCGAATGCACCCTAATGCATTTAGCAGTTTGTTCACGTTAGAAAATATTTTGTAGTATCACTTGTAATTTTGTTCACAAAGTTAAAAAAAAATTAATTTTTATGATTGGTAAAAACATGTTGTACATTTTATAGAATTATCATTCAAAGGATTAAAACATCAAGGAGTGTCTTCTCAGTAAAACCATTAACTTGAGTCTGGGCACAGGGGCTCATGCCAGTAATCCTCCCACTTTGGGAGGCCAAGATGAGACATTCTCTTGAGACTAGGAATTTGAAACCTTGTATCTACAAAAATTTTTCAAAATTAGCTGGTCATGGTGGCGCATGCCTATTGTTATAGCTACTTGGGAAGCTAAGGCAGGATTGCTTGAGCAATTGCTTGAGCCAGGAGTTTCAGGCTGCAGAGAGCTCTGCATGATGCCACTGCACTCTAGCCTGGGTAACAGAGCAAGACCTTGTCTTAAAAAAAAACGTCATTTGAATTATGAAGTACTAAAAATAAAGTATGATGAACACCAAAAAATAAAAATATTGCAGCTGTTGGATAGGCCTCTAAAAGTTTTCTAGGGGTGTTGTCCTTGCTAAATTCCTGGGAAACTAAAAGATTCCACTATTTCTAGAATGTCATGTGAAGAAGTAGTTCTGTGTTGTCTCTGAGACCTCATCCACCTCTGTGATCCCATAGTTTGCTGATTCCAGGAGCTTTTTTTTCTAAACGTTTATTTTTCTCTACATGTCTTTGGCTGTTAGTCTTGCTCTTTCGTCTATTATCATCTATTCTATGCTTCTTCCCATATCCCTATCCTCATGTGTCAGATACTTTGTCCTTCCCTCATTTAATCTTCACAACCCACTAAAGCATTTTCCATTTTACAGATGAGGAAATTGAGACTTAGAAGGGTGAAGTAGGTCACATAGTTAATAAGTAGTAGAACTCATACCTAGCTTTTAAATTCTAGCTTTTAACTTCTACTGAAAACTACACTCTGCCTGGGTAACTATTTTATAAATGCTTACCCAAAATTCCATTTACCTTACAGGAATTATGAAGGGAGTTTGAACAGGAAGATGTCTTCAGAGAGGGGGAATGCAATGTTATTAAAGGGCCCTGGCCACAGGGTTGCTGGCGGTCCTCTTGGCAACTCTGATGCATCTGACTCTTTATGTCCGAGAGTGGTTTCTGAGTCACCTGCGAGGTGCTGAGTCCCAATGTCATTTGTTACTGCATCCCAGGAAAGATGCTAGGTGGCCTGCCTGTTTGTCCTTTGAGCTAATTGAGATGGGCAGATGTGATTCCAACCCTGTTATCATCTCGGGAGCATCATGGGTTTTCCCTAATTAATGTTTATAGCTCACCCTCATCCCCTGAGACGGAAACAGAGAGAGAGAGATGTGCCAAATGATTGCATCATGATTTTCATCCCACTGGTTGATAATGGACTTCAGGATAATCTAAAGTCTGTCCTTGGGTTTAGGGCTGGTGGATCTGAATGCGTTGCTGACCCTTCACATGGGGGACAGACTAATTTGGGCTCGGGACCGTAAGGGATACACCTGCAGGCCTGATACCTTCTTCACAGTCGCCACTGAGGCTTGCTTAGAAGTTGGCCCTGCTCTTTCCCTCTCAGCATGAAGAGAGATCCAGGATGCAAAGGTAAACTCTTCTTTTCTCACACTTGCTTATTGCTGTATTTACACCACATTGGACTGATCAGGACACCAGTGATGAACCTGGTGTCACCCAATTCCTGCTGTCCAGAAGGTGGGATCTTTTCTGAGTAAATTGAGCAGAAGAGAAATAATATTATTGGTCACTTATTTCAAATAAATCTCCCTACCTCCTTGCAAACAGAGCTCCAGTTTTGTTCAGATAATTGCCTTTCATGTGGCCCCACCCCCAACTTGGAAGCAAACCATGGTTCATCTAAGCTTATGTGTTTTCTCATTGTCCTAGGCAGTTGTTGGGGTTGGGTGTGCACGTGACTCAGTTCTGGCTACTGGGATCCGAGGAGAAGTCTCCTGGGGTAGAGACGTTTAGGAAAATGTTTCTTCACTCTGCAAAAAAGAGACATATAAAATAAAACAGCCATTACTTCTTTGGCTGATTGTTGTCCTGCCTGCGTGTAAAACCTAAATTGTGATAACCACATTGTGACTATGGTGGAAGCTCATTGAAGACAAAGTTAACAAGTAAAGGGCAGCAGAGTGGAAAGAATGTCATCGAAGGTTTCACTGAACCCCCTCGGGAGCCATTCTCCTTTGAAACTTGTGTTATGTGAAATAATTCCGTATGCTCGGTGCTTAATACATTTTAAGTCGAGTTTACTATTAGGTGCAGCTAAAAACGTCATGACACAGTGGAAAGCCATTTAAAAGAATCTGAAAATTCTACGTAGACTGTGGGTTGCCCTGGACGCCTTCTGTGTTCTGTAGTTCCTCTCTCCCTTGTTTTGAGGCTCTTTTATATCTGGTCATTCAGAGGCCAAATAAGTTCTTCATTCCATTCAGCCTGGTAGACTCTGTAGTCACAGTCCCTGAGTGAGATGCAATGCAGAGGGGACGTGACCCATGTGCAGATATAACTAGACAACTTCGTCTTTTGTCCACCCCAAGCGTTTATGAGTGGCAGAGCATCAGGCAGGGTAAGCCAGGGAAGCAGACTTGGTTGGTTTCAACTCAGCCACTTACTCATGATATGACCTTTGGTTAACTCCCTCATTTTTTTCATCTATTAAATGGGAACCAAACATCCTCCATGTAAGTTGGTAATAGAGTCAGGTCTACTAGAGGCCTGGCCTTTGCTTGCCTCTCCAGTCTGCGCCTGCTCCCTCACTCCGTATCCCAGGCATTCTAACGATCTCTCAGGTTGTCCAAAGTGCTCTCTGCTTGCTCTCACCACTGGACTTCGGACTATGCTCTCTCTCAGAGGGATGCTCCTTCTTCATTCTTTAGTACTTCACCATTTGGTGAACTCCTATTCATCCTGTATGCTTTCAGCTCAGATGTCCCTTCCGTTTCTGAGTCTACTGCATGGATCAGCTTCCTTTGTTGCTTTCATAGAACCATATTTCATTCAGAGTATTTGTCACAGGGTGTGATTATTACTTATTATTATCCTATTACTGTAATTTTAGATTAATGTCATTCTCCCCTAGTAGCCTGAAGGTCCAAGGAATCAAGGATCATGTCTCAGGTTGATATCTATTGCATTCCCAGGTGGCTAGATTAGTGCTTTTCCTATAATAATAGTCAATAAAATTTGCTGAATAAATGCATGAATATGCAAATTTCTGATATTTACCAGGGGCTTAGTAAATTCTAACTGCCATTGTTATGGTGTTCTCTTATCACACTTCCCAGCCATTTCATATTTCCTTATGTTCTCTTGAAAGGAATCCAGAGTATTTCATCACTAAGTTGCCCTTTATGAATGCTACAAAGGAGCAGATGGCGGGGCATAGTCAGAAGTCTTGAGGGACTTTACCTCTCTGAGCCTCAGTTTCTTCATTTATGCTGAGTTAGATCCTTGCTTCCCTGGCATTTGTAACACTTTTAGGAGCAGGGTAAATCACAAGATGGATCGATTTGACTTGACTATTTGGAGGAAAAGGAAACCCATATCAATCATAAAACAAAAATGTTCTATTAAATCAAATGACCAAATATGCACAAATTTTAAGATAAACGGGTCCTACCCCAAAGTTCCTTAGTATTGTGGATTCATGTGTCAGAATCACCCAGAAGAGCATGAGCCCTGTCCCCAGGGATTTGTTTCAACTGGCCTGGACTGGAGCAGGCTGGTTGAAACCAGTTTAAAAGCTCTGCATGAGAGGAGACGTTGAAGAGGGAAGAGGGGAGAGGGGTGGCAGGAGGAAGGAGGGCAATGGGTGGGATCTCACCTAATGTGCACCATGTGAAGGTGTTAGGGAGCCCTGTGGGTGAAGCGTTCAACTACAACTTGAATTTTACCTTAGAACTGAAAACATTGTAACCTATACCTCATATTAATTTGAAATAAAAACACATAATAAATCTAGAAAATTAAATATTTAGGCAATATTCTCAGGCCACAATGTTAAAAATCTAGAAGTTCATAATAAATGTATTCATAAGAATGAACAGACAAAACAAACAAAAAATAAAAGCTCTCCTTGGGAGACAAATGTTCGGGCCAGGCAGAGACTGTTGTCTAGGGGAACTGGTGGGCCAGAGGATGAGCGGAGGGCCATGGATGAACTCAAAGGACCTTTCTAGTTCTGATCTTTTTCCTCTTACTTTCATGTCTTCTCAAATGATCTTGTAGTTCTAAAATTCTGCATCTGGGTCTTTTAAGAGCTACTTTTGGCTATTCCATGTGGGAGGATGTTCACTAGTAACCCAGGAGAAAAACTCCTGAGAATTATCAAAAGTACTTGGAAACCAATGCATAGAGGCCCATATTGATAAGCCTCTCTCTGTGTTTTTAAGAGAAGAAAAAGGCATGCACTTAAATTTATTTAAAAAAAAATATGTTTTGTATATTTTATCACAATTTTAAAAGCAAAGATAATTCTAATCCAGTTTTTCACTTTCCCAAAGGGCTGGGATTAGAGATGAGGGCTGAAGACTGTACCTATCTGCTAGGGCCACTATAACAAAGCACCACAGATAGGGGGACTTCAACAGACTTATTTTCTCACAGTTCAGAGGCCAGAGGTCCAAGATCAAGGTTTCGGTAGGGCTGGTTTCTTCTAAGGCCTCTCCTCTTGGCTTGGCTTCTCCGAGTCCTTATGTGGCCTTTCTCTCTGCACGAGCAAATCCCTGGTCATCTCTGTGTCCAAATTTCTTATAAGTACATGCACTTAAATTTCTTAATGTAAGGTCTGACTGGCTCTGTTCGGATTTGGAATCACAAGTTCTAAGCAGTTCAGGCCACAAATAGGGAAGCAGGAGGCAGCTCTGACTTCATTCCTGGGGTGTCTTCCACCTGCCCAGTGCTGAGAGTTCATCGAACAGGAGTCTGACCCACCAACTGGGCTTTTGTTACTATGCAAACAGGGGATGTGAGAGCCTCCTTCAATAAAGCGTTTCAGTACACTGTGTTTCTGAGCAGGCACATTCAGGGATCTTAATGCTCAGCATACAGGGATGCTATGAAAATCAAATGTGTTTTATTTATAAGTCCCCATGCTCCCTCTCCCACCCTCCCAAAGAAAAAAAAATTGCAAGCAGCAAAATGCAAATAATTTTTCAAATCGATTGTTTTATGAAAATGCCTGTTTTTATTCTATCTTTTTTAAGGACTAGAGAATAACATAAATGACAATTCCAGAAACCATAGATTTATGACTTTTTTACTTTCCAAATATGTTGGCACAGAGTAAAAAAAAAATAAAATTTTATAATTTCGGGAAGAGAATAATGTACTTTTTTATTAAAATGGAAATGACACACTGCTGCATATCTAAGTTGATTTAGTGTTTTTATTAGTTATATAACTGTTTTAATACCTCACTAACTATTGCATTCTCCCTTAAGGTTTCCATTGTTCACATACCCTAGAAACAAATTGATAATTCTGAAAAAATGAAGTATTTCTTAGTTGTTTGCTAACAGCAGAATAGCAATCAGTCACCACAGGGTTACTACAATGGGCATCATTATATCTGGAGCCTTATCAATTTCACTATACGGGTAAGTATTATTGCTATATACCGGAACTCCTTTGGTGTTATTGCTTAATTTTAATTGTGATTGTAAAATGTGAACAATGTGGATCCTTAAACCACAATTAAACACCTGCTATACTTGTTGTCTGTTGGCATTTAAAGATATATTGAGTATTTAAAAACTGCTGATTCAGATATTATATTGAGTGTAAAAATAGAGTTAATTTGAGAACAAATGTTTGCTTAAGGAGGAAGTTACAGGAAAGTTTTCCGAAGTCAGATAGGTGAGTCCAAATTTAAGTTTGGTGGGGAAACAGACCCAACAGAAAGTGTAATCATTTCGCAGGCTGTTCTTCTGCCTCCTCCTGTTGGGTCTCCTGCCAATTTCCTTCAGCGGTGGGAATCTGACTCTTTGTCCCACTGACAACTTGTTAATGAAGAACCTCCCTACAGGAAGCACCTGCCCGATGTTGATGAGATATTAATAGGAGAAATAACAGAGTTACAGAGGCGCAGGGGAGTGTAGTAAGGAGAAGGGGTAATGATATCTGATTTCAGCCCCAGGTCCCAGCCCAAATCAAATGTGAAAAATAGATGGTCCCAGCCTTGGAGGCTTAAATCCTGCAGATGAAGGGTGATTGGAAGTTTCCTGAAACCCATATTCAGAGACTGCCTTGGTCCCTGAGCTGCGTCTGCAGTCTGTAAACCAAAGATTTCCCTTCTTTCCTTTTTTCTCCTGATGAGTAGGTGGGTTTCTCTGTCATTTCCATCATCATTATTAACTAAAACACTCTACTACGTTCTGAGTTTCCAATATCATTTAAAACAGCATCATTTGCCTAAGCTTATACATGCTTCAGTTTCTTTGGAAAATAGCATTTCTTGTTTTAATTTCCCAGCAGTGTTTTTATAAACAGTGAAGAAGGGAGTAGTATGGGTGGGACAATGGGGACAATAAAAGAATCTTTCCTTGGAGAAATGGGACCACAGGTTGGATGTGAGGAGCAAGAAAGAATAAAATATACTGGGTTATATTCATCTAAGCTTAATTTTTGCTTGCAAAAAAATCAAATCAAAACAGGTTTGCAAATCTCAACTTTCCATTTCAAGTAAACAAGTTTGATCATGGGCCTGGGAGCTGAGCGTCAGCTGTGTGGGAAGGTTCACGCAAAACAGTTAAACTTTCTGAAAAGACTGCTAAATATCTAGAAAACTGTGTGCTGAGATATGATAGAGGTGGAACAGGCCTCTTTGGGGACTGAATCTCAAGTAAGGTGCATGTGTCAATTCTGTGTATATATATTGTAAGAACATATTCAGACTGATTATAAGAACGGGGGCCCTTTTGCTCCTCCCCTAAGCCCCATCTCAATGCTGTGACACATGAATGAGAAACAACCAGACAGTTAAGAGTCCAAAAAGTGATCCTGGGGTTTAGTGTAAGCCTCTCGAGGACCCCTGGAAGGGCATCACACAGGGTACCACATACGAAAAGAATCAAAATCTCTTAATTTTATGAGAACAAACCATTTCTCTTCCTTGTGTCTGTGTTGTCCCCAGCACCGTGGTGATGGCATCCTCCTTGATTTAAGCGTCTGTAGGATCATGGATCTGAATTGAGGGTGAGCAAGAAAATCATCTAGGGAACGTTCCTTTTCATTTTTTCAAAATCTCACAGCAGAAGCTGCATCTCTGCCTTGGTACATAGCAATATGGAGGTGGAGGTGAGAGGCTGGAGAGGAAGAGTAGGGGCAAGCATTAGAGAGCCAACAGGCATGTTCTCTTTTATAATTGTAGCCATACACACAGGCATTTTAGAACCCAATCTGAAGTAAGAATTGTCCCTCTAAGGTCTTATTTTGAGGAACTCTTAGATATCATACTTGTGCAATGAAGTAAGTGATCACTATATAATTTTTGAATGAATGAAGACATACAGAGAAGGACAGAGTGGCACAGAGCAGGACTTCCTCATGCTACTCACAATGCTATGCAGTTGAAAACTTACAAATCATCTATTCTGGAATTTTCTATTTAATATTTTTGAACCCCAACTAACTGCCATAAGACACATGGATAAGGGGTGGGGAAAATACTGTATATTCTAAATAAATCATTAGGCATTTTATGTTTCTTGCATGCTTGGCTTGTTCTCAAACAGGGCTGAGAGGGAATTAGAGGGAACTAAAGGGGTTCAGAACACTTCTCCGACCTGTGCTATTCAATGTATTTCCCTCTGGCCAGTACCAGTCCTTGCAAGTTACTAAGATGTGACAAGTCCAGAAATTGACAGAAAATATGCAGAAAATTTTAAAGAAACTTGAGCATATTTTTATGCCTGTTGAATATAATAAAAACGTGGGCTCACAGTTTGTATGTCTGTATTATAAAAATGAAAGGAAAAATATTCATTTTGGGTGCTATTTTATAAGAGTATTGATCTGCAGTAGATTGAAAACAAAAATAAAGTGGTCCATTACCAGAGGTAGTTTGGTAAGCATTGCTTTTGGTTATGATCTTCGGGTCTACAAGTGGGTTGCTATGAGAATCAAGAAGTAATTATATATGATACCATACAGTGTGTCCATCAAGTTCATGTGCAATTTAAAAGAGACAACTGTATGGACAACTTCGTGGATACGCTGTATATTACAAATAGTGTTTTTTTTCCCATTGGTTTGTCATCACTCCAGAAAAACCCTGACTTTTATGCTCCTCCAGAACGTTTGAGAAAATGAAAGTACAAGAGGATAGATAGGGTGTTTTTCAAAACCACTATTTCCTGTCCCGAAGGGTTTGGCCTGTGTTCTGATCCATCTGTGGCTCAGAGGTTTACTGGATATTTAATCTGAGCATAATGAGTAGGGATGAAACATTCCCTGAAAGGTGTCCTTCTCACTGCCCGCCCCCCTCCTGGCTCCCAACTCTTACTTTGTTTTTACCCTCCCCCATGTGGAATGTTTTTGAACAAAGGCACAGCATAATCAAAGTGATATTTCAGAAACCCTATATGCGTGTAAAGATGGGTTGGACTAGGGAAAGCACAGGAGGCTCCTAGAACAGCAGATCGTTTTATAAAACGGGTCACTGGCATCACCTAGATCTTGGTATCATCAGAGTCTCTTGCACAAGGACACCAATGCTGTAAGCTCCTATTTGTCATTCCACCAATGAGGGTGTCAGAATACTGCAGACATCCACTGGACTCTGTAAAGAAAAAAATCCTTTTACTACTTACTAGAAAACCAGCAAAGGATTTGTTATCTCCTATTAAGGAATAAACTACATAACAGGTTTTGAATAGTTTACTTCTATATATTGCCAAAGTATAGATAAAGTTCTCATTGTACAGCCCTAGTGAGTCTGAACCAGAAGAGAATCATTAGACACACTAACCCTTGCAGAGAAGAGGTTGACCACCTATCCATGTCAGGAGTCCTTTACTTCATGCATTCATTTATCTGGGCATCATTATTGTGTTCTCAGTATGTACCAGGCATCTGTAGATGGCAGGAATTTGTAGCTGAGGAGGTCCATGTTGAAGTTTTTGAACTGACCTGGTCTTACCCTTGAAGAGTGTGCAGCCTGGGGAAGGAGACTAGCACACAACACAGTGATCCTTTCCAATAATGAGGGTGATAGTCCGGGAAAACAAAACAAAAAATGAACCCCCAAACCACCATTTTGCCCTCATGATAGAATTTGTGATTGAAAACATGTGACTTTATGGGAGTCAGAACTGAAAGAATCTATAAAAACATCTGTAAATCACACTCATGAAAATAAAAAATGTTAACACACATGTAAAGAGAATATTGTTGAGAAAAATTCTCCAAAGCTTGGAAATAAGATATGTTATTTCAATGTCATGCAAGGCACCTAAAGATAATTAATTATTGTGGGGGAATGTAATTTGCTTGATTTTGCTCTTTACTGTTAATTAAGGGCTCAAACTATGTGAAGTTATATGTTAACTTGTTGTTCTTGGATGGCAGAGATGAAAATAATTTTAGTCCAGTAGCAAAGATAACCCCCAAAGTTATCATTTTTATTACCCTCTGGAACCCTCAGTTTTGTATCTAACCTAGCAGTATATTGTAATTCTAACATTTCTTTTTAAATGTCTAAATGCTCTTTGACCTAGATTTTCCTTACAGCTTCATAATGAGTTAATAAATCTTTGACAGGTGTTAGGTTTTCAACTATAAGAAATTATACTTTAACCTTATGTATAGCATTTTATGCATCTGCCTTTATGATTAGTGCAAAATCAATTTCCATTCACCATTCTTGCTTAATAAAAACATTCCGAATCTCTCTTCCTTGTGGCTTTAAGGCCACATGTAGAAAGTTGTTTGCTTTGTCGCAGATGCGTTGAAAAGTCCAGTCATTGGGTGTGTGATCTCCCCTTGAAGAGTTCGACAGTTTTGTTTCTTATATATTTTCAGCTTTCAATTCCACTCTGGGGTCCTGCCACAGTCTACACCACAAGGATGCTTAACGTATGGAAAGCATTGAGGATTCTTTATTTAATCCACTCAGCTGGCTGACAGAGAATTTCCTTGACATTCTTTTTTAGTATCCCTGACTAAATTGTCCCATGTTAGAACCCATAAGGAGAAAGCAGGTCACGACCTTTGAGGCGCTTTATCTCTCAGGCTTGACTTAGCTATCTTCCATCTTTCTAACCATAATCGTTAATCAAGTAATTTAACAAACATTTATTTTGTGCCTGACAGGAGCTTTCCAATGGGGTGTTAGCAACAAGAACTACAGAAATAAAACAATAAATATTTATGGAGTGCCTACTGTGTGTCAGGTACACATCTAAACACTCAGGCAAACAAGATCCCTTTGAGAACTAAAACCATATACAGTCACACAGGTTAATAGGATTAAGAATTAATATTAGATTAACAGAACTTTAGTATTCTAAAAATTTTCATCCTGAAAGATGAATTTGCAAATAGTTTCCAGAACTTCTAAAATACATTGTTTCCTGAATAACATATCATCCCAGAAAAATATTCAGCTAGGTTGTCAACTGACTATTTGCTCTTTAAGGTTCACTTCAAAACCCTCAGCCTTTGAGTCCACTAATCCTAAACTATTCTTTTTTTTTTTTGAGACAGAGCCTCAAGCTGTCACCCTGGATAGAGTGCTGTGGCATCACAGCTCACAACAACCTCCAATTCCTGGGCTCAAGCGAGTCTCTTGACTCTGCCTCCCAAGTAGCTGGGACTACAGGCACCCGCCACAACGCCTGGCCATTTTTTTTTTTTTTGGTTGCAGCCATCATTGTTGTTTGGCAGCCCGGGCTGGATTCGAACCCGCCAACTCAGGTGTACGTGGCTGGCGCCTTAGCCCGCTGAGCCACAGGCGCCGAGCCAATCCTAAACTATTCTATCATAAACTTTATTTAATTACAATTAGGGTCTCTATGTTGAAACACCTGTATTAAACTGAACCAGTAAGTCTCAAAATATCCTCCCCTCATCCCTCCCTTCTGTGATGATGCTAAGACTTTGTTAAGGCACTGGACTCCTCTGCTTCAGTAAGCAATAAACTTGGCTTTGTTTAATCAACAGCTAAATTGTGAGGGAAGACTTTGTAGGATATTTAAGTGGGGAGTGACATGATCTGATTTAAATTTTTCCAAAGATTACTTCTGGTAGTTCTGAGGAAACCAGATTTGGGGAGCATGAGTGGATTTGGAGAGAGCACAGGGGGCAATTTGTAGAAGTCAAAGTGAAATATGATGATGGCTCAACTTGGGTGCTCTTGGTGGAAGTACTGGATGGATTTGGAATATGTTTCGAAGTCAGAACTTTTGGGGAGTAGTCTTTTGGCCTGAATACAGTTGTATTCAGAAGATCAGAGAAGAAGGAGGTGGAAAACCAAGGATGCATGTTAAATGTGTGATGGCAGCTAAGTGCCTAAATGGAAAAGGACAGACACCGGAGGTGACAGAAGATCAGGTCAGCGTTTCATAAGTTCTTTCCCTTTATCTCTGGCTTGATGGCAAAATCCTGCTCTTAGGCTCTTCTACTTTTCCTCTTTCTCCTCTATCCCCCAGTTCTCTATTTTTCTAATCATTCCCGTAGGAATGACTTGGAATTTACATATGCTCAAGCCAAATAAATCCACAGAAATAAATCCACATATTCTTGAGTTTCACCTAAGGGAAATTTCTAGTGGAGAGAAGACTTATTTAATTAGCAATATATTGTGGAAAGGTATAGTATAATTTTCAAAATAGTTACAATTTTTGACCCACTAGTGGGTTGTGAAATCAGTTTAGTGCAAGGTGAAATCAATTTAGTGGGTCACAAACAGCATTTGAAACAATGGAATAGAATAGAAAATAAAAGAGTTGATTACACTTAATAAGGGCAAGTATTATGTGAAATTTTTGTTTCATACACACGTATGTACATACTGGACTGTAATGTAAGATGTATTTCTTACAATGAATTGTAAAATCTCTGAAATTCACTGCTATAGGAGAGATGTGTCTCAGATATTAGTTTTCTGATGGGTAGCCCCAATGGTCAAAGAGTAATGTTATATTCACAATTAAGACCAAGCCACATGACCTTTGGTGCCTTAATTTTCTGTTTTTAAATCTATAACATGAGAATAATTTCTCCTTATGTGTAAGTCTCGGTTCTTCTGTTTGAAAGTGAGAAAAAATCAGCTCAGATTACCTTTTTTTTCCTTAAAGGCCTTTATTGGAAGAATGCTGGATTAACTCAGATAATCTGAAGCAGGAGTTTGAGGAGGAAGCTGGAGCAACTTTATTAATTTTTTTATTAAATCATAGCTGTGTACATTAATATAATCATGGGGTACAATGTGCTGTTTTCATATATAATCTGAAATATTTTCATCAAACTGGTTAATATAGTATTCATGGCATTTTCTTAGTTATTGTGTTAAGACCTTTATATTCTGTATTCAGTAAGTTTCACCTGTACCCTTCTAAGATGCACAGTAGGTGTGATCCCACAAATTACCCTCCCTCCACCGATCCTCCCCTCTCCCCTCCCTTCCCTTGCCCCTTTTCCCATATTCTTGTGCTATAATTGGGTTATAGCCTTCATAGGAGAGCTATACATTAGTTTCATAGTAAAGCTAAGTACATTGGATATTTTTTCCTCCATTATTAAGATACTTTGCTAAGAAGAATAAGTTCCAGCTCCATCCATGTAAACATGAAAGAGGTAAAGTCTCCA
>CAUYRH010068801.1:0-20673 GCA_963574655.1 Perodicticus potto
ATAATAACTGAGAAAATGCCAGGAAAGCTATGTTAATCAGTTTGATGAAAATAGTTCAGATTGTATATGAAACCAGCACATTGTACCCCTTGATTGCACTATTGTACACAGCTATGATTTAATAATAAAGACAATAAAAAAAAAATAAACCTCAATGACAACAACAACAATGACGACAAAAAAAAAAAACATAGCCAGGCATTGTGTGTGTGGGGGGTGCATCTGTATTCCCAGCTACTTGGGAGGCTGAGGCAAGAGAATTGCTTAAGCTCAAAAGTTTGAGGTTGCTGTTAGCTGTGACGCCATAGCACTCTACTGAGGGCAACAAAGTGAAATTCTCTCAATAAAAAATAAAATAAAATAAAATAAAAATGGTTGGATAAACTTATGTTCCTAGCCAAGCACCATCAGCCCAGGTTAATTTTTAAATTTTGTAGAGATAGGGTCTTGCTATGTTGCCCAGGCTCATCTTGAACTCCTGGTCTTGACCAATCCTCCTCCTTTGGCCTCCGTCAAGTGCTGAGATTATAGGTATGAGCCACTACACCAAATCTATGACAGCTCTTGATAGTTGAGCCCCCATCACCTTTCACTTCTTGACATTTGTGTTGGTTATTCTTGCCCTTGCTGACTCATGACTCATCCTAATGAATATTATAATAGAATTGTTGATCACCTTAAAAAACTCTGCTGGGATTTTGATAAGAGTCCACTGTCTTTGTTTTAATTGATAAGAAGTTATCTATTGAATTGTTGTTACTTGGTAAGTAATTTCTGGTTGCTTTTTTTTCCTTTGGTGAAAATTTATTGTAGCATATGTAGGAGTAGGTTTCTTTTATTTACCTTTGAGAACTTGGCGTGTCTTGTCAATTTGAGGATTCATGCTTTTAATCACATCTGGAAAAATGTAAGTCACTATCATTTCAAATATTAACTCCTCCTCTTTCTTTCTGGAACTTCTATTGGACCTACACTGGGGTTTCATATTCTGCTCTCCATGTCTCTCATTCATCCTTTTTTTTTTGTTTTTTGAGACAGAGTCTCACTTTGTTGCCCTACATAGAATGCTATGGTGTCACAGCTCACAGCAACCTCTAGCTCCTGGGCTTAGGCAATTCTCTTGCCTCAGCCTCCCAAGCAACTAGGACTACAGGCACTCGCCACAACACCTGGCTATTTTTTGTTGCAGTTGGGCGGGGGCCGGTTCAATCCCGCCACCCTCGGTATATGGGGCTGGCGTCCTACTCACTGAACCATAGGTGCCACCCATTCATCTTTCTTTATTACATTCTGTGCATTTTTATTGGATACATCTCTAGTTCAGTATACCAATTCTCTCTTTACTTTTTTCTATTTTTTTTTTACATTTATAGTAAATATTTCATTTCCATGACTATATTTTTCACTTTCAAAAGTTCTCTATGGTGTTTTTAAAAATTCACTTGTTCTTTTCTCATAGCATCCTCTTCTTTCAAAATGATTTAGAGCCCTTTAAAAAAATTTTTTTTAAATTATTTAATCATATTTATTCCATCTCTCTCTCATGTTTCCTTTTGATCTCAGTTGGAATGTACTTATCCTCCTGTCATATTTGCAGACTGTTCTTTTTAGTGAACGTAAAATCACATAGGTCATAATTCTTGCTGTGAGCTCATCTTCAGTGGACTTATCTCCAGTGTGAATTCCACATACTTTCAATAGTAGAAATAATTTTACAAAGTTATGCATTTGGGTCTGTGAGCACCTTGGAGTTTTGCTGGTCCTGAATTTATTTTTATACTAATTTCTCAGTTTAGAATTTTCCCACTCAGGTAGCATAAAATGTGAATTTTCCACTTGTTTGGAGTTCCCATTGTCCTGGGAGGTAATTATCCTGTTGAATCAATGAAAGAGGTTGTTACCCTAATTACTTCTTTATAGAGAAAGAGCTCTTCAGGATCCCAAATTTAGCAAGAATCTCAGTTCTAGCTGTCATCTGCCACGTATCTTTTGTGAGCCTTTTTAACCCTAATCTTTAGCCTTAGATTATTCATAAATCTGGTATACTCTAAACTATCTAAATTTTGATAATCCAGGTTTTCAGTTTTCCTTTCCTTCTAGCATCTGCTAATTTCCTCCCCTGTCCTAGGACTATGTATTAAAGAAAATTATCATCTTTCTATAGATTTGTAGAGGGGAAAGGACTGCATGAACTCAGACGGTCTTGTCACAGCTTCACATTTTCATCTGGCTGGTACTATTAACGGTGATGATACAGAACTAAAAGAAGTAAACTAATTAGTCTATTTCAGTCTTATTTAATTATGTCATCTGGGGTGTTAACATCACAAATTAAAGGACTATGTCATCTTCTTGATTGGACTCCTCTTTTCAAGTAGTATCCAATTTTCTTTAATATTAAGTAATCAATTGTTAAACACAGGCAGGTTAATAACTCTTCTTGTCTTTAAGCATTCAAATAATATATACTTTGTATCCTGGGTAACTTTATTATAAAAGAAGGAATTTTATAAATAAAAAACAAATAATTGTTAGTTGCAGAATGAATATTAACAGTTCTCCTAACAAATGGGGATAGGTTGCCGTCCAAGAAAATAAATATAATAATTATTAACCCTAATTTCCCTCATCCAAAGCTTATAAGATATTGCATAGTGTCTCTAAACAATATATTTAAGCCGTGGGGTTTTGTTCTTAATAGATGGATATGAGTTTCATTAAATTTCATTAAGCAGTCACACTTGGCTGAATATTAATATATGTAAATAAAATTACAGGTATTTTAGGTAAAATGTTTAACAATCTAGTTTTAAAAAATACTATATTAATTCTTCCCATACCAAGCAAATAGCATACAACTACAATATCACACATTTGACAACAGATATTGAAAGTGATATGTGAATTATTTAAAAATGCATTATATATAATTATAACTTTATAATTTGTATGGTTTATTTTATAAGAGAAGTTTCATATTTTGAATTTGTTTTTAATATTTCAAAACTCTTATTTCTTCTTTGTATTTCTGGTCATGTCTAATTTGGCCTTTGTTATTCGCACAACTAACTTGCCTATATATGAAGGACTAAGATGCACAGAGGTGAGTGGCTGGCCTACGGCACTGGTTCTGATAAAAATGAGATCGTCTGTGTTTCAGTTTGCTGTTATTCTAGTAGTTACAATTCTAAAGAGGGAGCTATGCCAGGATGATTACCTTGAACCATTCCAGTTTATAATAGATTTGGGGATAAAGTCTTAGGAAATTATTTATTTATTTATTTAGCCTTTTAACAGGTTATATCAATCACTCAAGGATCACAAGGAGTAATTTTTTGGAACAGCCCCTAATAGCACTCGATCATTCATAAATTAATCAGGAGCCTCTCTTGACACATACATGAAAATTTCATGCTGGTTCATTGGTCTTTTACTTGCTCCATTTATCCCAATTAAACCACTCAGTCTACTGACTCATAAAGCAAGTTAAGGTTATAAATGATGCAGATGATGACTCCTTTTAGACATTCATCTGCTTTAGAGTATTTTTAAAGTGAAAAATTAAATTGAAAATGAATTGTCATAGTCTGAAAGAACCTTCTATTCAAGTGAGAAATGAGATTAGCCTTCATTCTGTCTTGATTACTTGTTGTAAATGAATAACTTTTCCAGATAATCTAGTTATTTTCATGATTTCTACCACAGACAAAGCTGTATGAGATATGATTCAGAGTGTGTATTTCTTTTAAACTTTTATTTTAAAATAAAAGTATCTCATTTTACTCTCAATTAGTCTTTATTTCTCCACTCTGGCTACTGAAAGATAACATAAGTGAAGTTATTTTCTTTAGAAACCCAAGTATGTATAATCAAGTAAAATGGAAAGTTTAGTGTACTGGGCAGAGAAAGAAACAGAGAGAAATCTGCTTTTCTTAATTTTTACAAAATTTGCCTTTTGCGAAAGTGCCATTACTTTGAATGAATTACCTTGCATTTATTAAAAATTCAATAGTAGCCTGAGCGGCACAAGCACATTCTTTCATTAAGTTGTCTAAACACCGGCTCAAACATGATTGGAGGCAAAGTATCCTTAAGGACAATCCAGAGTTCCATCAACTACTGAGGGGCTTCAAGGAAAGTCAAGGCTATGTTGATTAGTAGGATGTAAGCACTCCAATTTGTACAAATAATCAACACACTGAATGTCATAATGACATAAATGTATACATGATCTATGTACAAATGACTTAATAAAAAACAAAAGAAAGTCTTTCATGTGCTCAGACATCAGAGTCTCCATCTATAAGGTCACAAAGTTGTGATCATTTCAAGCTACAAAAAAGATATAGTTCTTGACTCTCTCCTAATATGATTAACAGTTCCAGGGAGTGAAATTATAACATACAAATCTTTGAGGCCAACAGTGCTTATCTGAGGCACTCTATAGTTTTAGCAATATCTGGATGGGATGGCAATTTCTCTGAAAAGGAGTGTTACTTCTCTGTTTAAATGGTGCGCGCCCTAAGGAAGGTCAGTTCTATGTGAACTGCATTTGAAAGTCTACCCACCTCAGGGAGAGTGCTCTCCACAGCACAGCAATTTATATTTATTCTTTTATGACTAATTCTAAAATAAAAAGTCTCTATCTTCTTTATTATAAATACCGTGGTATTTATTATTTATTACAGATAGAGGAAGGTGAAAATTGGAGCACAAACGAAAGTTATTTAATCAATAAAATGCCTTAGGGCAAACTGTTCCTTAGAGATAGCAAGGTCACAATTATATTTAATTTATATTTTTAAAATAAAACCTTTTTTTTTGGTAATAAAAGAAGCAATATTTTTCCAAGGAATAATAATCTAAAGAAGTATCTTAGCTGGAAAGGTGACAATCCTCTCTATTAGTTGTTCTGGAATGCTTGTGAATAAGATCAATTTTGTTTTGATCAGATCAAACTGCAATACTTATAATAAAAACATATATTCTATGAAGGGCAATTTGATACTATTAAAAATAAAATTATATACATATTTATTTATATGTACACACACGGATCTGATTATCTAATTTTCCTTCTTTCTTTGAGGAATTTATCTTTCAGAAATACTTTACAAGTACACAGACTGTTTATTACAACATTTTTATCTATAAACAGGGAATTGATGGCATTGGCACACTGCCTTTTTGAAATAATGAAGATTTATACTTCAAGACAAAAAAAGAGATATTCATAGTATGTTGTTAAGTTTAAAAAATCAAGTTGAAGTATAATGTGAAGTGTGATTCTAGTGGGTTTCTTTGTAGTGTCATGAAAATTACTAAGTGAATATAAACCATGCCAACATTTTCACAGTGGGGAATGGGAATTAGCATGGGGAGACTTTTGACTTTTACCTTCCACGTTTGCATTAAAATAAGCAAATAATTTCCAGGGGAAAAAAGAAAGGCATTCAGTTATATATATCACAATTCAGAATGGAAATTTAAATTATCTCATTATAGGGTGATGAAAATATTAAGGATATGAACATAGGAAACAGAGGTCTAATATTTCAATCAGATTTTCTCTACTAATATTGGCATAAATCTCATTAAAGGTAATGAAAAGTTTTGTATTATCTATGAAATTCTTTTTATTCTATTTTCCAGAATATTTTAAACCACCTAAAGTTGGTTTAAAGTTGGCCACTTTAGGTATCACCTAAGATATAGAAGAAAGCTTGGCTAGAAGATCCTATATTTACCAAATTCATAAGGTTTTTAAAAAAAATCTCATATGAATTCTCTGAGATTGCGAAAGTACATTATATTCAGAAGGTCTCTATTTGGGATGTATTCTCTGATATTTAATAAGGGATGTGACATAGGTAAAGACCCTTCCACATTCATCTATATTCATGAGGTTTATCTGCAGGACGAGTCCTCTGAAGTCTAGCAAGGTGTGTATTTTGACAGAAGGCTTCTCCACCTTCATTGCATTTATAGCTTTTCCCTCTAGCATGACAGCTTAGATGCCGGTAAAAGATGAGCTCGGAAGCTTCCCTGCATGCATTGCATTTCAAAGATTCTTCTCTTCAATTGGCTCACCTGTATTTCACTCAAATTCAATTTTGTTTTAGGCTTTCGTTACTCGCATCGTGTTTATTCACACTCTGGTTGGAATAACACTAATAAAAAATACTGGATTCACAATGAGTCATAACCTCAAAAAACAAAAAAAAATGAGTCTCATTCAAAAATGCTGGTTTGTATTATTCCATTTCTTTATACTTTTCTGTTGGCTGATGTTAATCCATTAGAAATTTTTATGAAATAAAAAAAATACTGGATTCAGAAAGGTTAGAAGGCACTCACCTTACTCATTGATAAGATATTAATATCACCTAGACTGGTGATTGTTTAGAGAAAATAACATATTGCCTGGGACATTACAGAGTCTCCATAAATGTTAGTTTCCTTTTCTCCCCCGTAGAATGTAGTGCTGTTTTCATTTTATAGTAAGTCAAAGGGCCAATGTGAATGAATTTCTAAATTATAATAAGCATTTTTCATACTAGAATTAATAGAGCAACAATCTTAGATGAAATTGCAGTATAGTATATATACAAAGTGCTATTGCTGAAGCAATCTTGAAACAAGGAGAAACTTAGCTGAAAGAAAAATTGCACTTTATCAACCTGCAACTTATGCACTGTTTAAAATTTTGGCTACAGTTTATCTGGGCTTCTAAATTTATTGTTTATGTTATTTAAATGGTTAAGTGAGTTTTGCTTTAATAAAAGTGTACGTATCTGTTAAAAAAACTCCACTTAATACAATGTTAGCTCAGTTATATTGCCAAGCTACTTTAAATTCACCTACCTTGAATTATAAAGCTTAAATGAATGAAATCCCTTTATAGCCTTGGAAGCATTTTATGAAAAGTAATCTAAATCAAAGGTAACAATTCTTTGGGGTAAGACAAAAGAAACAATTTGCAAAAAGTAACAAGAAGGTTTAACCTGTTCTGAATATTTCCAAATAATTTTAAAGCCTATTTTTAATAAAAGTATCAACTTAAACTAAAGAGTCTATAATGAAGATCATTCTTGTTGTTTTATATATAAGTTTGGTTTTCACTGGTTATATTTAAGAATCATTGGTGCTCTCTCCCTAGAATAAGGATGGGGAACCAGTTACCGAATTCTGATGCTTACATGGACAGCTGATTTGGGGAGGGGTGCTATTCACCAACTCAAGAATGGCAATGCCCAGAGCAAAGACTATGTATAAATGGGCTGGACATTTAGGAAGGGTTTAGAATTTCTGTGAAGGAGTTCCAGAACAAATAGAGATATTTTTGTTGTCATTTGAAAAAAATCACAGTTTTTATTTTAAAAGTGTAAGAACAGGGTGGTGCCTGTGGCTCAGAGTGGGGCGCTAGCCCCATGTGCCAAGGGTTGGGGGTTCGATCCCGGCCCTGGCCAAACTGCAACAAAAAAATAGCCAGGCGTTGTGGTGGATGCCTGTAGTCCCAGCTACTCGGGAGGTTGAGGCAAGAGAATTACCTAAGCCTGGGCTTTGGAAGTTGCTGTGAGTTGTGATGCCACTGTACTCTACTGAGGGTGACAGAGTGAGACTCTGTCTCTTAAAAAAAAAAAAAAATATATATATATATATATATATATATATAGAGAGAGAGAGAGAGAGAGAGAGAGATAGCTTAAAGAGAAGCTTTTTTTGTTATTTATTTATTTTTTTATTTTTTTGAGACAGAGCCTCAAGCTTTCACCCTGGATAGAGTGCCATGACATCACAGCTCACAGCAACCTCCAATTCCTGGGCTCAAGCGAGTCTCTTGCCTCTGCCTCCCAAGTAGCTGGGACTACAGGCGCCCGCCACAACACCCAGCCATTTTTCGGTTGCAGCCCTCATTGTTGTTTGGCGGGCCTGGGCTGGATTCGAACCCGCCAGCTCAGGTGTATGTGGCTGGCGCCTCAGCCCGCTGAGCCACAGGCGCCGAGCCAGAAGCTTTTTATTTTTTTAAATTATTTTTATTTTTTTTGTTTTAGCTTAAAAAGAAAGCAATAATAGAACCTAGGTCAAAAGAACATCAGAGCAAGGAAGAAGTAATATATATCTTTTAACAACCTGCAATGTCTTTACTCTGATCGATTTTAGCACTTGCATGGTTTTTAAACATATCCAATTATCATTTTAACTAAGGTTGGTTTTCATTCTTGGTGACATATTTTACTTGTTTATTTAGAAGTGATTTAGGCTTCACTAGCCTATTTGACTTTGTGTTTCTTTTATATCTCGTTAATTAATATTAGCATAATTTTCCTTTGAGGACCACTTTGGATGTATCACATTACAAATAATAATGATGGCTGGAATAACAACTAATTTTTAACTTGGTTAATTGCTTATTATACACCACACATCAAGCAAAGTGCTCAACATATATTGATGGATGAAATACTCCTTTTTGCTCTTTTAATGCTTAAATCATGATCAGATTTTTATATGCCTCTTTGCTGCTTCTGTTACATTTGCCTGGTTTATTAATTCCTCTTTGACTTCCAGTGTCTTGTGTTATTCTCAGTTGAGTATCTTATAAAGGGCAAATATACAGCTCCCTTAAAAAAAAGCTTATTGTGAGAACTTCACTTAATAAGTGAATATAACTCACTTGAATTTATCATGTTACTGGTATGTTTAGATTGGTTTCTGATAGTGTCTTCTGTTTTCTATTTGCCTTGTTTTTTACTAGTTACTTTTTCCACTTTCCTGATATTTGCTGGATTATATCCTTTGTACTATGTAAACCTGATGCTTTAGAAATTATGCAGCCTCTATCAGGCTCATCTAATTTTTTAACACCGATATTTACATTTATTCTTTAAGTTTTCTATTGACAATAAGATTTAACCAAGATATATATATATATTCTCATCCTTAGCAGGTTAAGAACTCTGGCAGTATTTTACTTTCTATTCTGCTTCCCTTCTATACTTGTCATGTTGTGAGGCCTTCTGGGCTTTAACCTCAAATTTATATTAAAACTTTAAAATATTCAATATTTGGGTGGTGCCTGTGGCTCAAGGAGTAGGGCGTTGGCCCCATATATCAGAGATGGTGGGTTCAAACCCAGCCCCGGCCAAAAATTGCAAAAAAAAAATTCACTATTTACTTAGAATGAACTACCAGTTTTACTTTTTCATTTGTTCACTCCTCTTTGTTGGTTATCTCATCTCCCTTTTGGATTAATTTCTAGGAATATGCCTTCTAGTAATTTTTTCAGAGAGAGTTCAGGGGTGGTAAACTTTCTGAACCCTGTGTATCTGAAAAAGTTTTTATTTGTTCCTAATACTTGATGATATATGGCTGGAAAAAGAATTTCACATGCCACCTAATTTTCTTGCAGGACTTTAAGATAACTGTTTCCTTTTTTTTTTTTTAAATTATGCTTAATGGTACCAAGAAAAGCACAATGAATCTCACCCAGAAGCTTTCAGAATTTCCTTTTTTACTGGTGTTCTGAAATTTCTCCCTGGTCGTTTACAGTGGGTATTTTCCCATTCATCTTGCTAACATTTTCACACCTAGTAACTGCGCTGTTGTCGTCATCTTCTCCTTATTTAAATCTTTGGAACTTTTAAAATTTTTTATTGGACGATTTCATTCCATCTATTCCCTCTGACTTCTTCTGAAATTCCTATTACTTCTAAGATTAGAAGCACCAATTTTCTCCCCATACCTAACATCACTTTCTCTTATATCTAATAACATAATATCTCAAGACTCGAATTTCTAGCTCACTGATGTGTTCTTCAGCTTTGCCTATACTGAAATCCGGGTGGGGGGGGAAAGTCATTTAAATTTTTCAACAATGACATATTTTCATTTCTCATAACTCTGTTTTTCCTCAGAAAGTATGCTATAAAAATTTCACAAATGCAGGATGGTCTTGTATCCCCCTGAGGATATGAATTATATTTCTTGTACAATCTCTGTTTATTCTGTTAATTTCATTGACCCAGCTCTTAGTTCTTCAGTTTGATTTTTCTTTTTTTAAGGCGGAGCTGATTTTTCTCAGATGCGGTTCTCGAACATTTGTTTAAATCTCTATCTGCTCTTCTCTTTTAGTTGTAGTGCGAAAGTGTCCAGTGACTAGGGGCGGATGTGCCCTTGGGTGAAGACAAGCATGGGGCACATTGCCCTGCTCCTTCATTCCTGCGTCCACATTTCTTGTTCCTGGGGCATAAGTGTCTTCTTGGGCGGGAGCGTAGCGAGGGGCTCAGGGCGGAGCGTAGTGAGCGGCTCAGGGCGGAGCGTAGCGGGGCTCAGGGCGGGGCGTAGCGAGGGGCTCAGGGCGGGGCGTAGTGAGCGGCTCAGGGCGGGGCGTAGCGAGGGGCTCAGGGCGGAGCGTAGCGAGGGGTTCAGGGCGAGGCGTAGCGAGGGGCTCAGGGCGGAGCGTAGCGGGGCTCAGGGCGGGGCGTAGCGAGGGGCTCAGGGCGGGGCGTAGCGAGGGGCTCACTCTCCGGTAATCCCTGCAGCAGCACCTACAGCCTCGTGCAGCGTCTGGGGCCCAGAGCAACCCTGAGACAGCTTCTGCAGTGTCTTCCTCATCATGTATTTTGAGCTCTCTCTCTGTCCCTTTCTGTTTAATCCTTCATAATTCCCGGCCCAACTAGGGGACACTTCCTTATTTGATAGTGCCATCATAGTTTTCTTTGCTCATTTCCTGTCATTTCCAAGGATTTGGGGAAAACAGGAAGGACTGGAAAACACTTTGCTTTTCTTCTTTGAGACAGAGTCTCACTTTGTTGCCCTTGGTAGAGTACCGTGGTGCCACAGTTCACAGCAACCTCAAACTCTTGGGCTCAAGTGATTCTCTTGCCTCAGTCTCCCAAGTAGCCGAGAGTACAGGCGCCCACCACCACGCCTGGCTACTTTTTAAAGATGGAGTCTCACTGTTACTCAGGCTGGTCTCCAACACCTGCGCACAATGACCCACCCGCCTCCGCCTCCCAGAGGACTAAGATTACAGGCGTGAGCCACGGTGTCTGGCCTTGGAATGCCCTGTCTTGACTCAATCTCTTAATACTAATTACATCTGTGGAGTTGTTCTTTAGCATTAATATTCTGGTCATAGCAATAAAACAGATTTTTTTAAAGGTATCTGACTAGTAAAAACACACAGTGTTTGCATTTGGGATGAAAGGCAAGTATACACGTTTCATGTATAGCAACGTGCTGTTATCTAACGCCCCCTCCCACCTAAAGACACCCTCAGCAGGGTGAGATATGGTAGTTGCTAATTAAATGATGTGTTTGTAAGATTAAGCCAAAGTTCAAAAAGACTTACATAAATTATCAGTGTATCTATTAAAGTTTCTCCCTTGGTGAAGTAACAGATGTATCTTCTTTAGATTAAAAAAAAAAAACCTTTAAAATATCACTTAAAAAACAAACTTATCCATATTGGATTTGGAACAGCTTAGTGATGTAGAAGGCAAACAGTTCTTGCATTCTTGTGATCAAAGATCAAACACTCTGATTCAAATGTTAGGAAAATATGGATAAGTGGTAAAATGGTTTCCACAAAAAAAAAAAAAAAAAGGCCATAATGGTTTAGTGGCTTTCTTTTCTTTCTTGCCATTCATATTAAGTATTTTGAAAATATCAGCAGGGTGGTGTATTCTTTATCTCTCTTGTAATTCTTGTGGGAGGAAAACACAGTTAAAGGAAATGATAGTATTATGTCTGCATTAATAACTTAATTTTTACAATTTATAATGTCATTTGGAGCTTTACCATAAATAAAATGAATTCAATGCTGCAGAATTCAATCAATTCAACTGGTTGCTCTGCATAGCGTGAGGATGGACCATTAATGTTTTCTACCTGGTGTAGGAGACGAGCTTATAATGACAAGCTTTTTGTGTGGGTGGTGGAGGTAGAAGAGAAAAATGAGACAAACATTCAATAAACTGGGCAGACAAAACAGAACACATCAAGAGTTTCACTACCAAATTCTTTTTGTTCTTCTTGCTCTTAATTGGGCCCAGGTGAGGTTCAAACTCTCGCCCCTGGTGTGCAGGGCTGGTGTGCTAATCACTTGGCACAGTGTCCAGCTTCACTAGCAAGTTCCTCACCTGTTTTTCTTTGTCAGCTCTCATCCCAGGTAGAAATGCTGCACATTAACTTGATTTTGTGATGGAATTTTTTTCCTGAAGCTATGATTGAACATTTTATATCAACATTCTTTCCCAGATCAATAAAGCAACATTTGGGACTAGGTAGAAGTTGGGAAAACAAGTCCCCCAAACAACATTAAACCGGCATTTTTATCATCATTCAAAACACAGCAAATGTGTCTTCTCGTTATTCTTGAATACCCTGATACCATAGTGCCAACTTCATAACTGGGCTACCGGACACCAGCCGGAATGAAGTCATTCTGGTGGTGTGGCCTGTTATTCTGGGGCAAAAGCTACAAACAAATTTTAGGTGTGATTGCTTTTAGAATTTCGATGAATCAATTGCAGGACAATTTGAGTGGCAAAGGTGCTTTTCTCAAGCACATTATTACCATTATTACATGTTATTGGAACTGAAACCTACAGACAGTGCCATGGCCTGAAAGTCGCAGCTTCTTAACTGTGACCAAAACTCTGGTAATTCCTCAGTCCTGAGGAATGGCCAGAGAGCATAATTAAAACCACCTGATTGAGTCAGTGAATGGACTTCATTCTGTACTGACTTCAGCTCTTTCTTCAGGCGTGGATACTTTTAGTTCTTTTTTTTTGTTTGGGGGGACGATTGATTTGATTATAGCCAAGTTTGTTTTTTTTATATTGTTAGTGCTCTGTTGAAAACAGAATGTCTGATATGTTAATGGAAATAAACATTTTTTGCCAGCTATGAATCTAGACTAGTACATTAGTTTTCTAAAATATGTTTGGTTTCTTCTAATATCAACTCAATTCCTTCCTAAGGGTAATTCATGGAGAAGTTTTCCATGCTTCTCTAGCAGAGAGACAATGCTTCTCTAACACAGAATGTTCTCTAACAGAGAGCTGGATGGACTTGGAGCCATGGAGAACCCGTGGTCTTCTGATTTCAAGATTGTTCTTTGCTAAACACCAAAAGAAGCAAGTTCTGTGGTACACCTCTTTTAATAAAAGCATTTGCCCTGTAAAACTTGGATTTGGTCAAAAGGCCACACTTAAGGACTAGAAAGGCCACAAGTTTCCTTAAGGCCAGGTTCTATACCCCTGAATGAAGGGCACAGGTAAAATTAAACTTTATCTTTCTCCAAAAATAGTAAGTGTAAGTTACATTTAAAATGTCAAGTTTACTGGAAGGAGAGGAAAGGGGGGAGAGAGAGATAGAGATAGAGATAGAGATAGATAGATAGAGAGATAGATAGATATTGGGAGATTGGTGTCAGAATGGTTCTCCTAGAGATGAAATTTGTCTTTTTAGGTTTTTTTTAGTGAGCTGGGGGCTGGTAGCACTGGGGAATCATCTGAGTGCCCAGGCCACATGGGACTCCCTGAAGAGGGTGACGCATCACCGATCTGTGGATGGCATCAGCTTGGAGAGATGAAGGAAGAGGGGTCACTAAGTCTCTTGTGTCTCAACATTTTCTATCCCTCATAGGAGTCAAGCTCCATAAGCAGGAAAGGCAGGAGGATTAGATTTTTGTATCAAGGGTTAGAGGAAAGAACTGACATGCTGGTGATGGATCCTTTATCTCCAGAAGCTAGGTTAAAAGCCTTCTGTGCATTGTCACAGCTCTGGGTTGCATCCAGACTCTTTGATGTGTGGGGAGTGGAATGAGCCCTCACATGGTCTGAAGGTTACGAAGAAGAGCAGTCCAGAGACTACAAAGAGGAAGAGGGGCTGCTGGTCACTCACGGAAACATGGGAGCTGCCCTGGACATGGAGCTTCACGAATGACAGGAGCCTCAGAAGAGAAGGGCCGTGTGGACTGTAGGGTGTGAGCACGGTGCTGGCTCAGAGAGGTCAATGACAGGTCCTGGGAGGCTGAAGTCACTGTCAGCTTCCTTAGAGGCTGACCCCAGCGGACCTGAGTGACTTCCTTGAGGAAAGGAGGGGCAGGGCTGGGTCTATCCCAGTTTACATTCTGTGTTCAACAGTGAAAGACCCACATGTGGCAGCTAAAGGTCATAGCAGCAGTGGTGGCTCAACCTGCTGGTAAGATTTCCCTGTCCTTGCGTCTGGAGGAGGTTCTTGGGCACTGCACAGGAAGTAGGAGCTCTAATGGGCAATACTGGCCTTCTTGCCACTCTGGGACTTCAAAGTTTAATCAATTTTTATTTTAATTTTTTTTTTTTTTTTTTTTAGACAGAGTCTCACTCTGTTGCCCTGGGTTGAGTGCGATGGCATCATAGCTCACAGCAATCTTGAACTCTTGGGTTCAAGCGATCCTCTTGCCTCAGCCTCATAAGTAGCTGGGATTAAAGGCACCAGTTACAATGTCCGGTTAATTTTCCTATTTTTCTTTTCTTTTTTTGAGACAAAGCCTCAAGCTGTTACCCTGGATGGAGTGCTATGACATCACAGCTCACAGCAACCTCCAATTCCTGGGCTCGAGCGAGTCTTCTGCCTCCACCTCTCAAGTAGCTGGGACTACAGACGCCCACTGCAACGCCCAGCCATTTTTTGGTTGCAGCCGTCATTGTTGTTTGGTGGGCCCGGGCTGGATTCGAACCCGCCAGCTCAGGTGTATGTGGCTGGCACCTTAGCCCACTGAGCCACAGGCGCCGAGCCCCTATTTTTCTTTTCTTTTCTTTTTTTTTTTTGAGACAGAGGCTCACTGGGTCGCCCTTGGTAGAGTGCCATGGCATCACAACTCGCAGCTCACAGCAACCTCAAACTCTTGGGCTTAAGCGATTCTCCTGGCCTCAGCCTCCCAAGTAGCTGGGACTATAAGCACCCAACACCATGCCTGGCTATTTTTTGTTGCAGTTGTCATTGTTGTTTAGCTGACGTGGGCTAGGTTCGATCCTGCCAGCCTCAGTGTGTGTGGCTGACGCCATAACCACTGTGCTATGGGCACCGAGCCTAATTTTCCTATTTTGAAAAAATTCTTTTAAAGTAGAGACAGGGTCTTGCTATTGCTGAGGCTGGTCTCAAACTCCTGAGCTCAAGCAATTCACCTGCCTTGGCCTCTCGAGTACTAGGATTATGGGCATGAGCGACCAAGCCCAGCCAATTTTTATTTAATTTGTTGAGATCAGAATGACATGACTACACCTTAAACATTATGGTCTGGAAAAGTTTCTCACAGTTAACAGTTAAATTACTGTTTTTCATATTCATTATGGAATTCCATTTTATACTGATTTCATTCATCCTATGATAGTGTTAGAAAACACGTATTTGCCTCTAACTCATAGTACCTTGCATATTTTGATTCTCTGAACCTATTATTCAATTTAGACTTTTAAAAGTGCTGCCCAATTAGTAGGAGATATCTTAGGGACCCAGGATCCAGAAAAAAGGCATGTAAGTCAGCCCAGCAAGAAGATGCCTCACTGCCTCAGGTCCCCTCTATTTCAACTGCAGTCTCAAATTCCTCCTTTATAAATCTCTCAAAGATAAATTTTATCCCCTCAACAATTTTTATAGATCAAAACCACATTCCAAGGATGATCAGGTAGCAGCATCCATAAATCTCAGACGCCAGGAAGACAAATGAACATCTCAATATTATAGTAGTGGAAAGATTTTGTATTTTTTCTCTTTAGAGGAGAAAAAAACACTCTCTCCCAGTAAAAGCTGAATAAACTGAGATATAAGTGATTCAAATGAAGTTATAAGGTACTTACAATAAAAAAATTTTAATATGTATTACAAAAAGCTGATGACTTCAAAAAGATTCTTTAGGGTAAGTGTAACCCTTTTCGTCTGTCTATGATAAGAATCATCCGTGTTGATCTAAGTATGCTTTTGCAATTTAACAATATGCATTTAAAATACATCCAATGGAATAGAAGTAAGTGTTGTACACAGCATGGGAGATAGCAATTACTTACCCTGTGGGCTGGCTCTCAAATTCTTCTGACCATTGCTCTTGAATATCTTCTGTGGAAAGATCTACATCCCGGGTGGTGGCAAAATTGAACTCACTGCCTTCATTTCCATGGAAATAAATGGAGTTCCCATCTGACTGACAGCTATGCTGTAGATAAAAAGAGAGCAGGGGGTGGCTGTTGAATTGATTTTGTGGCTGTGGCTGTCTTACTCATGTATAATTAGAGTTTTTAGAAAAGTCATTATATTATTCCCTCTACAGTGGATTCTCAAATCAAAAGAGCTTGTTACCTTCTTTTCTGCCTTGTTTATTTAATTCAATTACAATTTCTTTCTAACTTATTAAGTCATCACAAAAAAGGAGTCAAGAGGGCATTTGAGCTTTGCCATGTCAGCCTTTAGTATGAAATGAGCATATTTTAATTGGAATAATTTCCCATCTTTACCATAGACCTTGTTGTTGGGAATTAAGTCTGATAATGACTTGTCATATGTTTTAAATTCTGTGGTTATGGGCTAAATCTCACTGACCTTTTCAATATTCCGTATGTTTCTGACTTGCCATTCAAGTCTTTCACAATTTGTCTGTAAATGGGATATGAGTAGACAGCCAGCTAATCAAAACACGGAATACAGAAAAGGTCAACATAAACCCAGATATAATCATATATTCTCAGCCAGCTTTTGGCTAAAAGTTTTGACCAGACCTAAGAAGTAGCATGATGTCTCCAGTAAAGAACTGAGAAATTATAAGCTTTTGTTATTCCCTAAAAGAGCACATAAAAATAATTAAAAAGAATTTCTTGTGATTTTTTTTTAACTCATAGTTTTTCACTTAAAGTGAATAGTCAAAAGCAAGATCAAACTCTGGAATTGAGTAAACAGTATTTACTTTTAAAAATTATTACAAGTAGGGGTGGTGCCTGTGGCTCAGTCAGTAAGGCGCCGGCCTCATATACCGAGGGTGGAGGGTTCAAACCCATCCCTGGCTGAACTGCAACAAAAAAATAGCTGGGTATTGTGGCGGGCGCCTGTAGTCCCAGCTACTCAGGAGGTTGAGACAAGAGAATCGCCTAAGCCCAGGAGTTGGAGTTTGTGAGCTGTGTGATGCCACGGCACTCTACCGAGGGCAATAAAGTGAGACTCTGTCTCTCCAAAAAAAAAAAAAAAAATTACAAGTATACATTAACATCCTTGGTAATAAGTCATATATAGATAAGTATTAATAAAGAAAAGATCAGGTAGTCTTTTAAGTTTCATATGCTTTTAAAAAGAAATAGAAATGAAGAAAAACAATTGGACAAAAATTATCAGGCCCAGTGACTGTAACTTTAGGGATCATGTTCATTTTGTTCCCTGTAATATTCCAGGTCTTGTTACAGCGCCTCCAGGTGGCAGGCACAATGCATTACGCAGGTGTTTGTGGTAATGCTGCAGTAAACAGACCTACTGTGCTTTCTCTCACAGAAAAGTATAGTACATACAATTCTCAACAGTATATAATACTTGATAATGGTAAGTGACTATTACTGGTTTATATATATGCTATACTGCACTGGTTATCATTGTTCTACAGGGTACTCTTTCTGCTTAAAAAAGAAAAGCCTACTATAAAACAGCCTTAGGTGGGCCCTTCATCATTCCAGAAGAAGGCACTGTTATCTTAGGAGCTGACAGCTCTGTATGTGTCATGCCCCTGCCTGAAGTCTGCAATGAGACCAGCTGTGGGAGTGGAAGACAGTGACATGGAAGATCCTGGCCCTGTGTAAGCATAGGCTAAAGTGTGTGCATTGTATCTTAGTTTTTAACAAAAAAATTTAAAAAGTAAAAAAGCTTTTTGTAAAACAGAAAATACCTTACAGATAAAGATACAAAGAAAGAATATTTTTGTATAGCTGTATACTGCATTTGTGTTTTAAGCTAAGGATTATCACAAAGAGTCAAAAAGTTTAAAAAATTAAAAATTTTATGCAGTAAAAAATTTTCAGTAAGCTGTCTATAAGAAGCATTTGTTGGAGAAGGAGCAAGATGGCGGCCAAGTAACGGCTTCCTTGCAACTGGGCACGGTGAGCCTGGGGAGAGAAGACTTCAGGCATCTCTGGCTGGCGGGATCTGCCCAAAAACATCTCTTTGGGGACACAGGGAGACAGCATGAGACTTCATGACCCCCTGAGGAAGGCAAAAGCAGTGGAGATCTGGCAAGTGGTCGCGTGTGTTCATTCGGTTTAATCCTGCCGGCAGCTGTAGGTACAGCAGCAGTGAGACTGCAAACTGAAAAGGCCTTACCTGTGAGCTATTTGGGTTTTTTTTGGACTTGGCACTCAGTTGAACTACCTTGGGAGAACTTGGGCGAGAGTGCGGAGGTCTCTGAGTGTTGTCTAGGGCCCCAGACTAAGCCACTGAGCCAGACGGAGCTACCAGTGTTTGGTTGTGGGCTGTGTGGAGCCATTGTGGGAGAACTGCCCCAGCAAGCTCCACCCTCAGGGTCGCAGAACAAGCATCCAGCAGGAGCAAGTAATCTAGTGACTGAGCAGCCTAAAGGAGTGCGGGGACTGAGATACCTTGCAGCCTTAGCCCTCAGGGGCATAGGATGAGACCAGTTTTGGCACACAGGGTAAATGAATAGCCACTTAAGGAGTGATCCCAGCAACAAGTGCTTTCCTGGGAAAGCTTCTGCTTAGCCCAAGTTAGCAATTTAAAGTGCCATCTAAGCAGGCTGAGGAGGATTTAGGCTCTCCACCCTGTGGAGTTTGAGAAATCATTACAGGCCTCCAGTCTCCATTTTGTACAGCCGTATCAACATTCTGATTAACATAACACACCCCAGAAGATCACCTCTTGACCAGACAATATTCAGCAAGATATATATACTGCTTTGTTTTTGGTTTTGTTTTGTTGGGTTTTTTTTGGTTTGTTTGTTTGTTTTTGTTGTTTTTTTTTTTTTAATTTCAACATCTTCCTTAATAATTTTTCTTTTCTTTTTTCATTTTTCTAGTTTAAATATAATTTTCCATTGTTGCGTTTTCCAAAAATTAGAATTTCATTTTTGCTAGTTTTTCTACCCTTATTAATTGTTTTTTTCCCCTAATTTTATCCCGTAAAGTTTTCATTTTGCTTGTTTTGGTTTGATTTATTGCATTTTTGTCTTTCCTCTCTACTTGGTGGAGGTGGGGTATTGTGTCCAAACAGGCTGGCAAAGAGCTGCTGACCTAAACACCTAACTCAGCACCTCAGAGGTTGGGGGTTCTTAAGGTTGGGTCAAAGTACTCCACTGTACACGTATGTTGCTCCCATTCCCCTCTGTCTGTGTCTCTCTTCTTTTTGTCAATAGTTGCTTCTACCCACCCCACTCCTTTCCTTTTTCTTTTCTTTTTTATTCTCTTTCTTTCTTTTTTCCCTTCTGACTCTCCAAGCTTCTCATCCTTCTGGTCCTATACCAAAAGGACTCATCGAAACCCTAGTCCAGAGGCATGGCAATTTAAAGAGCAGAAGTGAAAGGAAAATTAGGACAAGAAAACAGATATAAGAAATCACTCATGAGGAAGAATCAGCAGAAAACTCCTGGCATCATGAAAAACCAGTCCAGAGCAACCCCCGCAAGGGACTGCTAGGTAGCTACTGCAGAAGAGTACAGATGATGAAAACAATCAAGGAAATGAAGGAAACAATGAAGGAAACTGCTGATAAAATGGAAAAGGAAATCCAAAAACAGAATTAATTTAGAGATGAAAGCTATGAAGAATGTAAAAAGGATATGGCAGAGCTGAGGGAAATGAAGCAGTCAATTAGGGAACTTAAAGATGCAGTAGAAAGTATCAACAACAGATTAGACTATGCAGAAGAAAGAATCTCAAGAGGTAGAGGACAAAGCTCCTGAGATAACTCAGACAGTTAAAGAGGCAGAAAAGAAGAGAGAGAAAGCAGAACGTTCGCTGACAGAATTATGGGACTCTATGAAGTGTTCAAACATACGAGTTATAGGTATCCCAGAAGGGGAAGAAGAATGCCCCAGGGGAATGGAAGACATACTAGAGAATATTATAAATGAAAATTTCCCAAATATCACCAAAGACTCTGACACTCTCCTTTCAGAGGGATATTGGACCCCAGGTCACCTCAACTCTAACTGAGCTTCCCCAAGACACATTGTGATGAACCTGTCCAAAGTCAAGACAAAAGAAAAGATTCTTCAAGTTGCCAGGAGTAAGTGCCAGTTGACCTACAGTGGCAAATCTATCAGGGTGACTGCAGACTTTTCTAATGAAACTTTCCAAGCAAGAATACAATGGTCATCTACCTTTAATCTACTTAAACAGAACAATCTCCAGCCCAGAATTCTATATCCTGCAAAGCTAAGCTTTAAAATTGAGGGAGAATTCAAATCATTTATTGATATGCAAACATTGAGGAAATCTGCCACAACAAGACCAGCTCTACAGGAAATACTTCAACCTATTCTACACACTGCCTACCACAATGGATCAACAGCAAAATAAGAACTCAGAAATTAAAGGACAGAGCCTAACTTCCATACTGATGCAAAAGATAAAACTAAGCAATGGACTCATACAAAATAAGATGAATGGAACACTACCACACTTATCAATTTTCTCAATA
>CAUYRH010068802.1:0-41675 GCA_963574655.1 Perodicticus potto
TTTTTTTTTTTTTTTTTTTTTGACAGAGCCTCAAGCCGTCACCCTGGGTAGAGTGCTGTGACATCACAGCTCACAGCAACCTCCAACTCCTGGGCTCAAGCGAGTCTCCTGCCTCCGCCTCCCAAGTAGCTGGGACTACAGGCGCCCGCCACAACGCCCGGCCATTTTTTGGTTGTAGCCGTCATTGTTGTTTGGCAGGTCCCGGCTGGATTCGAACCCGCCAGCTCAGGTGTACGTGGCTGGCGCCTTAGCCTGTTGAGCCACAGGCGCCAAGCCTAGAATGTGAGTATTTAATTAAACTTGACAGCTTACCATGTGAACAGGTGATGAGATTACTATTTCCATAGATTACCTCTTTCATTTCTTTTTTGAGACGAAGTCTCACTATGTCACCCTCGGTAAAGTACTGTAGCATCACAGCTCACAGCAACCTCCAACTATTGAGCTTAAGTGATTCTCTTGCCTCAGGCTCCCAAATAGCTGGGACTACAGGCACCTGCCACAACACCCAGCTATTTTTTTGTTGCGGTTGTTTAGCTGTCCCAGGTTCGAACCCACCACCGTTGGTGTATGTGGCTGGTGCCATTAACCACTGTGCTATGGGCGCTGAGCCTAGATTAGCTCTTTCCAGATAAAAGTATTACTTTAGATTACTTTACTAGCTTATTCTCAGAGAATGGTTAACTCACAAGTCCAATAATTAAAATGGGAGGATATAATCAACTATTATATCTCTATATTATATGGACATATTGACTCATTGAAGATGAGCCCTTTTAATAAAAGTCCGATGCCAAAACAGAGCCTTGAAATCAAAAACATAACAGTGTAAGGAAAAAAAGTCTTGAAGTCAAAAACATAACTGTGTAAGGAAAAAAAAAACGCTTTAAATATCCCATCAGTTACACCAAATAATTTAGTTTGACACGTGTTTATTGATTCTTCATTAAATAACAGCCACCAAAAAAAAAAAAAAAAAAAAAATTAGCTAGGCTCTGAAAGCCTAGTATTCCAAATAGTTAAGGTAATAGCAACTCTTCCCACTGTGGTGTTTCGGAAATAAAGAAACTCCATTACTCTTTTACACATATCTCACACAAATCCCCTCCCAGCTCCCCCACTGCTGCTCTGAAACCCCTGGCAACTCCTAGCTAAGACACCCAAGGCTCGGCCCCACTCTATGCAGTGGCCTGCTTCAGCCTGGCTTCCATGGCCTTGCTGAGCACCACCGCCCGGGGCCCCAGGGACGCCATATTCACCGCCTGGAAGTCATATGGGCTCAGCAGAACCTCGGGGAGCTGGCCGAGTAACCCTTTTCTGCACTGAAGTGCAGCCAAGCCGGCTGCTAGCAAAGGTCAGGCAGTGGAGGTGGCAGGAGTCTCCTGGAAGAGCAGCAGGAGGTCAGTGTGGGGAACCTGAAAAAAAATTCTTTACATATTTTCTGCTTCTTACTTTGTCTACAAAAGAGAGATAAAATGTGTAGCCCTCAGCAGAAATACCATAATATATATATTTTCTGTAGCCTGATGAACAGAGTCATTGTTAAAAGTAAGTCTTTGGTTGGAGCATACTTAGCAAAAGTATCATTTGCTGAATTGTTCTCAGGTCACATAGTTTAGGGTACCAAAGATAAATGTCACTGTTGGAATTATAGTTCAAAAGCTATCTTGATTCTTTACTTCTATGCTGACTTTGCCTTGAAGAATTATTAAGCAATTTCATTGCAATGAAAATAATATATAACTGAAGCATTTTCACATTTGTGATACAAGTAATACTAAGTGGAAAGAACTGTGGGATATAAAGGTAACAAAGATGGTGATGTCTGTATTACACTGGACATTATTTTTAAAATAGATTACCTGATCATTCCTCAGTTATCAATACCACCGCTGAAAAATACCAACTTGCTTATTCCTAGAATTCACTTAGGATCGAAAATCTTCTGTGACTATTCTTTTTAAACAGGTAGCCTCACAGAATGTGTATTGTACTATCCCATACCCTGAATATACTTTTTCTTAATCAGGAAAAAATAAACCAGCTATTATTATTATATTTTGAAAATTAGAGGTTTCACACTTACTGCCTTTTCCCTTCTTTTTGTTGTTTACCACTGCAGCTTTATGGCTTCTTTTCTGCTTTTTTGATGAACTTCCACCTCCCTGAGCATCTTTCACTCTTTTCTGACCTGTACAGGCTATGATGGGAAAGAAATTAAGTAACACAAAATAAAATCAAACATTCCCTAGGTATAAATTAATTCCATATTTTAGAAGCACAGAACAACCCTGAAACTACACATTCATGAGGCTTATAAATCATCACAAAAATTACTACAAATTTTTAATAAACCGTCATTAAGAAAAAGGAATTCTTATATATAATAAAAGTTAGGATTTTTTAAAAAGTAAAGTATACACATCTTCATTAGAAAAGTCACATATAAACTGAAATGGTAGTAATAGTTTGAGTCTAACAATCCAAAAATAAGTATATGCTAAAAATAAAAACTGAAATGTGTTAAACTTCAATAAAAACAAAATTAGTAAGATTTAATGACAGGTTAAAATGTTAATGATATGTCCAGTAATATTAATATAATTTGAAATGATTTAACAATATCAAGGGAATAAATTTTAGTGGTAATTCACTCTTTTTTTAGTCCTTTTTTACCAATTTATTTCAAGAATAACTCAGCTCCCCGGGCACTGGTTGATTAACATGTACCATTTACAAATCCAGCATAACAGCTCTAAGAAATGTCTCATGATCTTGGAAATTATCCTCAAAATCAACGTCTTCCTTTTCTTCAAGGACTAGCCTACGTCTCACACCCTTCCTGATGCTCCAGGCTTCACTGATTAATCGCTACTCTAGAAACTACAGTATTTTTCTATGCTAGTCATTTGGTCCTTCGCATCTGCTATGTTTCTGTATTTTTCTAATAAGAAATAAGGTTTTTCCCCCAGAGAGTAACAAAGCTATCTCCATTCCGTTCCAATGTCAAAGACTATAACACATTATATAAATTAATATTATGATAAAATTATGCCATATTTGCTAGAAAAAAAAAAAGTTTCTTGATCTTGTTACCAGTAGTAAAAGTCAACATTCAATATACAAAACATAGTTTCCTTGGCAAAAAAGAGAACTGGGTATTAACTCTCTACAGAATTTTTTTTTTAATGGGTCACATTACCTTATTTCTTTGTAATGTTTCATAAGGCTATTTTAATATAACAATTGAAGTGAAACATAAAGAGGTGACTTAGATATTGACCACATTGAAGCACAGAATCTTAAAAGTAATTATCCGGTTTTTCTTCAAGAGAGTTTAATTCTAAAGATGTCAAATACTAAGAAATAAAATAAAAATCTTCATGTAGTGGTAAACTAGAAGAAAAAAACTAAATCTAAATGGTAAAACTTTACATTTTTACTTTTATTATAATAGGTAATCTCTTAACATTTCATAGTAGACAAATTTACTAAAATGATCTCTTAAGAATTTATTTCTCAAAAGATATACATTCCAGAAATACTATAGGATAATTTCTTTGATTTAATAAAGCAAATGGTCTCTCTTACCCTGTATTTGGGAGTAGCTCTCAAATCTAGACATGATTGGATTCAAAAGGGCAGTGTTGGCTTGGCCTATCAGCAGACAAGATAGCATAATGCTTTTTTTGGTCAATTTTAATCTTTCTTCAGACATGAGGAACATAATGAGGATACAAGCTCTTAAGAATTATAATAAAATATTATTGTTAAAAGCCTACCTAATCTTCTGTGATAAGGATTCTTTCATTGTATTGATTTTATGGGGTTTTTATCAGCTGAATTTAAGATTCCAGGATTCTTTCCTTTTGAAGATTACTGTTCTCATCATCTGGATAATTCAATTCCATGACACAGTATTGCACTCAAATATAACCATAGTAGCTGTACTTGTGAATGTAAAAAAAACCAAAGGCCATCCCAATTTAATTGCAACTGTATTTTTTATTTAAAGAAGAAATGTTTTAAGTCAAGATTTGTGAGAAAACTTTCAATTAATCTGATCTAGATCACATTTCTTTAAGCTTTGCTAAAAATCTAAAGCTAGCACACTAAAATCTGATATTAGATAAAATACATACCCTAGTGCTCTATCTTTACAATGGAAAAATATGTTTCAATGTCAAGCATCAGTATACTGATTGAAAGATACCTGAACAAAGTGGTTTACAAGAAAGATGATGACGCAAGTATAGCAATGGCACCGTCAAAGGCACTAACACTTTTGGAAAGTACTAATTTGAATTTCCACTTTTAACAACTTCACGGAAAATCAAAAAAGTATTACTTTAGGTTATTAACATACACATTGGTCCTTCAATTTGGAAGCTATGCATCTAAAAAAGCATCAAATTCCTTTACAAACTCACACAAGTTAGTCAGGCTTGAAAATCAGTTTGACACGGTTGTCTGAGGAAAGCAGTGCCTGGACAGTTGGTGGCTCCAAACCCCTACATACAGTATTTGGTTAAGGGTGGAGGGGTCTGTCAATAAATCAAAATGTTTGTGAGAAACTGCACATTACAATTGCAAAAACAATGTTACAGAAATATATTTAAGCTGCTCATGCCATATAGTCAACTAGTGTATATAATGAATTTTCAAACAGATTTGGATTTGGGCCTGGGTGCAATTTCTAGCATGTGTTTTGGTCCATAACGAAACATCATGGACAGCTTAAGCAAAGGGCAGTAAAGCCTTCTCAAGCTCTTAAATGCATTCCACTATTCATTATTCAAATTACCTTTCAAATTTCCATTTTTACCACGTTCACACAAATACATCACTTAAAAACTTCATGTTATGACAAGCGGTAACTGAAACCACTGACACTTTCAGAGGGGAAATCCTAAAATAAATTAATCCCCATTTTTGCCTTCTCACCTTTTTCAGGATGTTCTGGTTCTGGCTGGTTACTACTGCTGGAGCTCACACTTGCATCAAAGCCTGCCGGTGAGCTGTTCCCTTCAGACTGGAGGTCTTGGAGCTCTCCTGCAACACTGTCCACCTCAACTGTGCTGTCAGTTTCACTCTTGACGCTTCGAACCTCTTCTTGGTTTGGAGCCAGGGGTTCTGACACTGTTACAGAAGACGGCTGCCGACTGGCTTCTGTTACAGTGACTGAGGAAGGGGATTCCGGTGTCGTAGGCGGGGTATTTAGCACTGAATTACTGCCACTACTTGGAAACTCTGCTTTTCTATCACTGACCTCTACTATTTTTTCTTCAGTGGGCTTACTATCAACACTGACTGGCAGTGGTTTTTCTAGCTCCACACTGAGTGAACAACTTTCTTCTTCAGCTACGGTCTGTAGTGACTCCTCTGCTGCCCCCTCCTCTGGGGCAGGATGAGGTGGGGAGGCTGCAGCCTCAGTATCAGAGTCTGAAAAAAGTTCCTTCAGTGTTTTCTTAGGCCACTGTCCCTGAATACTTGACCAGACATCTTTTCGATCTTTGGCCCTGCTATTCTGAAGTCTTTCATCAGAGTTATTTAAAAGTTTGATCCTTTTTTCTGCCACTTCTGAAAATCCAGAATAGAAACCAGTTGTCCGTAGAGATTTTCTTTTTTCCTCCAAACCATTGTATTTCTTAGTCGGTGTCACCTTTGCTTTTGATTTTTCTTCATCCTCATCTGAAGAGCTGTTGCTACTGTTTTCTATGCAAAGTGATTCTTTGTTCTTGGCCTTCTCTTCCTTTTTCCCAGGTGATCCAGTTTTTAAACACTCTTCCGTGTTGCAATACCTTCTTTTACCACGTTTCACTTGTGGCTTTGCAGATTTATCTGTGGTGTCCTTCTTGATGTCCTTTCTCTTTTTTGTGATCTCATCATCTTCATAATCAGTATCTTCTGATAATCCTTCTATATCTTTTCTTAATCTTTCTGGAGATTTGGTTATTACCAAATCTGTGTGGACTTTGTTTTCTTCTAGCAAAGATGAACTGTTCTGTTCCTCTTTTGAAATAAGATCATTTCTGGTGTGGGTCAATTGATCAAACTTAGATTCCTCTTTGCTATTATTATCTATGTCCTGAGCACCTCTCTCATCTTCCTGCTCACTGTCTTCAGCAGAACTTTCAGAAGCTAAAAAATAAGAGGAAAAAAAAACATGATGAGTATGACAAGAACAAGAGGCATGTCTCTCATATACGAGGCACTTTATATGTAGCCACTCTGGTTGCTAATTCTTAGCTGCATTTTATAGATGAAGAAAGTGAGTGTCATAAAGGTTAAGACACTCACCAATGATGGAAATGTTCTATTATCATGATAACAGTGGCAGCTATACCACATACTTTTGTCAAAACTCAGAAAACTGTCAACATAAAAGTAAATTTTATTTTATGCAAATTTACTTCAATAAAGCTGATTACAAAAAAGAAAACTCCAAATTTACTTGAGTAAAAAATGGTAGAGCAAATGTAGTTCCAGATTGTAATACCTCCAAAGCTTGAATTCTCATAAAACTGTAGTTTTTTAATATAATAATCATATAATAATGATTATTCAAAGATTTCGTAACAATGGATTCCCAGGGTATTTTTTTTTTTTTTGAGACAAGAGTCTCACTATGTCACCCTTGGTAGAGTGCCGTGACATCACAGCTCACAGCAACCTCAAATTCTTGGGCTCAAGTGAGTCTCTTGCCTCAGCCTCCCAAGTAGCTGGGACTACAGGCACCTGCCACAATGCCCGGCTATTTTTTGTTGAGGTTGTCATCGTTGTTTAACTGGCCCAGGCTGGGTTCAAACCCACCAGCCTCGGTGTATGTGGCTGGCACTGTAACTACTGAGCTGAATTCCCTGGGTATTTTAAAGAATATGCATAATCAACCAATAACTTAAATGAAAATAATTACAGACTTTCCTCAGTGTTTACTTAAATAAATAGAAAATAGTAGTTTTTATTATTTTATTTATTTTTTTTTTTTTGAGTTGGGGTATCACTATGTTGACTTGAATGGCTTCAAACCATCCTCCACCTCAGCCTCCTGAGCAGCTGGGACTACAGGAATATAACATTACTATGTTTTAAGAGAACATTTACTGACTTGGTACCTGTAGTTCAGCGGCTAGGGTGCCAGCTATATACACCAGAGCTGGCGGGTTAAAATTCAGCCCGGGCCTGCCAAACACCAGTAACAACTACAACCAAAAAATAGGCGCTGTGGCGAGCGCCTGTCATCCCAGCTACTTGGGAGGTTAAGGCAAGAGAATCACTTAAGCCCAAGAGTTTGAGATTGCTGTGAGCTGTGACACCACAGCACTCTATTGAGGGCAACAAAGTGAGACTCTGTCTCAAAAGAAAAGAAAAAAAGAAAACATTTATTGGCCAGGCACAGTGGCTCACGCCTATAATCCTAGCACTTAGGGAGGCCAAGGCAGGTAGATTGCTTGAGGTCAGGAGTTTGAGACCAGCCTGAGCTAAAAGCAGGCATCGTGGTGGGCATCTGTAGTCTGTTACTTGGGAGACTGAGGCACAAAATTGTTTGAGCCAAAGAGTTTGAGGTTGCTGTGAGCTATGACACCACGGTCTACCCACTGTGATGAAGTGAGACTGTGTCTCAAAAAAAACCCCAACCAAATAAATACATCAATTAAAAAAAATCAGGGCAACCCCTGTGGCTCATTGAGTAGGATGTCAGCCCCACATACTGAAGGTGGCGGGTTCAAACCCAGCCTCGGCCAAACTGCAAAACAGAAAAATAGCCAGGCGTTGTGGTGGGCACCTGTAGTCCCAGCTGCTCGGGAGGCTGAGGCAAGAGAATCGCCTAAGCCCAGAAGTTGGAGGTTGCTGTGAGCTGTGTGATGCCATGGCACTCTACCGAGGGCAATAAAGTAAGACTCTGTCTCTACAAAAGAAAAAAAAAAAAATCAAACCAGTTTAGATGAGGCATAGGGGCCCATGCATATAATACCAACACTTTGGAAGGCCCAAGTGGGACAATCACAATCACTGAAGGCCAGGACTTTGAGAACGGCCTATATAAAAAAGCATTTATGGCTAAAACATTAGTCAGACATGGTGGCAGGTACCTGTACGTATCACTACTTGGAGGCTGAGGCAGAAGATCACTTGACCCAGGATTTGGAGGCTATAGTGTACTATGATTGCACCATTGCACTCCCATAGCCGGTGACAGAGTATAACCCTGCCTCTTTTTTCTGAGACAGAGTCTCACTCTGTTGCCCTGGATAAAAGTGGCATGGCATCACAGCTCACAGCAACCTCAAATTCTTGGGCTCTCAAGGGTTCCTTTTGCCTCAGCCTCCCAAATAGCTGGGACTATAGACACCCACCACAATACTCGGCTAGTTTTTCTCTTTTTAGTAGAGAGAGAGTCTTGCTCTTGCTCAGGCTGGTCTCAAACGCCTAAGCTCAAGCAATTCACCCGCCTCAGCCTCCCAGAGTGCTAGGATTACAGGCGTGAGCCACCTCGCCCTGCCCAACCCAGTCTCTTTAAAAAAAAATCTATACCAATTTTAGAAATTAGAAACATTAATTGAAAAATTAAACACTGACTCGGCACCCGTAGCACAGTGGTTATGGCGCCAGCCACATACACCGAGGGTGGTGGGTTTAAACCCCGCCCAGGCCAGCTAAACAACTGCAACAAAAAAATAGCTGACTGTTGTGGCAGGTACCTATAGTCCCAGTTACTTGAGAGGCTAAGCCAAGAGACTTGCTTAAGCCCAAGAGTTTGAGGTTACTGTGACCTGTGACACCATGGCACTCTACCCAGGGTGACATAGTGAGACTCTGTCTCAAAAAAAAAAAAACAAAAGAGGATTGGAAGATAAAGAAAAGGAAATTTCAAAAAAATTAAAGGAAAAAGACAAAAGAATACATACAAAGCAAAAACCAATAAGCATCTCAGAGAATATGATATAATATCAAAATAATAACTAGTCAAAAAAAGAAAATGGTGGGGCAGGTGTAGTGGCTCACGCCTATAATCCTAGCACTCTGGGAGGCCGAGGCAGGTGGACTGCTTGAGCTCACGGGTTCGAGATCAGCCTGAGCCAGAGCAAGACCCCATCTCTACTAAAAAATACAAAAACCTGAGGCAAGAGGATCACTTGAGTCCAAGAGTTGGAGGTTGCTGTGAGCTATGAAGTCACCATGGCACTCTATACAGGGCGACAACTTGAAACTCTGTCTCAAAAAAAAAAAGAGTGAAATGCAGGGGAGAAAAAAATCCACAAAGTCATTAAAGAAAATTGCCTGGAACAGAAAGACACAAATTCCTAGAATGAAACAGCCCAGCAAGGGCATAGGGGGTGAAAATATCCTTATAAGGTATACCTCATGGTGGATTTTTTTTTTTCTTTGAGAGAGTGACTTGCTCTATCATCGGGGCTAGAATGCAACGGCATCATCATAGCTGACTGCAAATTTAAACTCTTGGGCTCAGGGTCCGCCAAACAACAATGACAGCTGTAACCAAAACATGGCCGGGCGTTGTGGCGGGTGCCCGTAGTCCCAGCTACTTGGGAGGTGGAGGCAGGAGACTCGCTCGAGCCCAGGAATTAGAGGTTGCTGTGAGCTGTGATGCCACGGCACTCTATCCAGGGTGACAACTTGAGGCTCTGTCTCAAAAAAAAAACTCTTGGGCTCAGGTGATCTTTTTGCCTCAGCCTTCTGAGTAACTGGGACTAATTTATTTTGTAGACACAGGGCCCCACTGTGTCACTCAGGCTTATCACCATGAAATTTTAAGACATTAAAAACAAAAACTTAGTGGGCGGTGTCTGTGGCTCAAAGGAGCAGGGCGCTGGCCCCATATGCCAGAGATGGCGGGTTCAAACCCAGCCCTTGCCAGAACAAAACAAAATAAAACAAACAAAAAAATTATTACATTCCAGAGAGAGGGAAAAGCAAAAGACAAATCATAAAATGAGCTACATACAAAGAATGAGGAATGAGAAGTGCTCTGGATTTCACAGAAGCAACACTGGAAGCAAAAATAAATAAATAAATAAAAAAGGAAAGTACCAATAAATCATTGAAGGAAAAACTTCCAAACCAGCCAAACTACAAATAAAGATAAGCAGTCTCTAAAAATTTACCTTTCCTCCTCATGCAGCTGTTCTCAAGAAGATCATAAAAAATTGGTCTACTAAAATGAGAGTACACCAGGCAGGCACTACCGTAACTAGCTAATTTTTCTATTTTTTGTAGAGAAAAGGTCTCGCTATGTTGCTCAGGCTGGCCTTGAATTCCTAGCTTCAACTGATCGTCCCACCTTGGCTTTCCAAACCTCTAGTATTACAGGTGTGAGCCTCCATGCCAGAGTACACATTTTTTTTTTTTTTTTTTGGAGACACAGTCTTACTATGTCGCCCTCTGTAGAGTACAGTGGCTTCACCGCTCACAGCAACCTCAAACTCTTGGGCTTAAGTGATTCTCTTGCCTCCGCCTCCCAAGTAGCTGGGACTACAGGCGCCTGCCACAATGCCCAGCTATTTTTTATTGCAGTTGTCATTGTTGTTTTAGCTAACCTGGGCTGAGTTTGAACCTGCCAGCCTCACTGTATGTGGCTGGCACTATAATCACTGTGCTATAGGCGCCGAGCCAACACATTTCTTTTAGTTCATTTCACAGATCAGACAGGCCCCCTTCCCTGCCAATAAGATTTAATAAACCACCCCCCACCCAGTCCTCATTGCTTTTATTATCTGATACTTACTTTATTATAGTAAGCAATAATATCATCATAAAAGATCAGAATAGATGTAAATCAATGTAAGCAAAATTTGGGGTTTTTTATAAAACACTGTCAGTATAGTTTTATAATTTGATGTGTATAAACCAAATTATGCTGGATATACCAACAGAAAGGATGGTACAGAAAGAATGAATAAAAAAATAATAGCGGCTGGGAATGGTGGCTCACACCTGTAATCCTAGCACTCTGGGAGGCCAAAGCAGGTGGATAGCTTCACCTGTCTGAAATGGGGGTTTTGACAAGCGCCGGAGTTTACAGTTTTGGGGAGAATATTTTTCAACTTTGTCTTTTTCTTTGTCTAATTTATTCTAGGTTAAGGAAAAAAAAGTATTCATGAGTTTGAGACCAGCCTTAGCAAAATGGGAGACCCCATCTCTACTAAAAATAGAAAAACTGAGGCAAGTGGATTGCTTGAGCCCGAGTTGGAGGAGGTTGCTGTGAGCTATATGACACCATAGCACCCAACCCAGGGCAACAGCTTGAGAGACTCTGTCTCAAAAAAACAGTAACAGTGCTGTACAGTGAATGCTGAATTTCAAGTAAAATTTAAAGGATCTAGTATTAACAGACCTATTTCTAAGCCTTAAGCAACAACTGATATTATTTCAAGTACAAGTTGAGTATCCCAAATCCAAAATACTCCAAAATCTGAAACTTTTTATTTTTGAAACAGAGTCATAGTCTTTCTCCCAGACTAGACTGCCATGGTATCATAGTTCACAACAACCTCAAACTCTTGGGCTCAAGCTATCCTCCTGCCTCAGCCTTATTTATTTATTTATATTTTTCTGACAGAGTCTCACTTTGTCACGACCCCCCACCCCTTCCTCACCCCACTGCCCGTAGAGTGCCATGGTGTCAAAGCTCACAGTAACCTCAAAGTCTGTGCTCAAGGATCCCCTTGCCTCGCTGGGACTACAGGCACCTGCCACAATGCCCGGCTATTTTTAGAGATGGGTCTCACTCTAACTCAGGCTGGTCTTGAACAGTGAGCTCAGACGATCCGCTCACCCGCCCACTGCGCCTACCCACTGTTTTAGCCTTCTGAGAAGCTAGGACGATGGGTATCTGCCACAACACCTAGCTAGTTTTTCCACTTTCAGTACACACAAGGTTTTGTTCTAGCTCAGATAATCCTCCGGCCTTGGCCTCCTATAAGCACTAGGATTGCAGGTGTGAGCCCCTGGTCCAGCCTCAAAATCTGCAACTTCTTAAGCACCAACATTATCTTCAGATATGGGATGAACCAGTAAGTATAAAGCAAAACTCTACAAAATCCAAAAACAATCTAAAATCCAGATTTTCTTTTTTGAGACAGAGTCTTACCCTGTCGCCCTTGGTAGAGTGCTGTGACGTCACAGCTCATAGCAACCTCAAATTCTTGGGCTTCAGCAAGTCTCTTGTCTCAGCTTACCAAGTAGCTGGGACTACAAGTGCCTGCCACAACGCCCGGCTTTTTTTTAGGCATGAGGACTTGCTCTGGCTCAGGCTGGTCTCAAACTTGTGAGCTCAGGCAATCCCCTGGTCTCGGCCTCTCAGAGTGCCAGGATTATAGGCACGAGCCATCGTGCCTAGCCCCAGCAAGCTCTTTTCCAAACATTTTCAATAACGTACATTCTGTCTGAAGTAATACAGCAAACAAAATTCTGAATGAAAAACATAATTTGAAATGTCATTGAATTACCTTGATAGGATCTGACTTACAGAAATTAAAATCAAGTACTCGCATGCAGCAGGATGACTGTTAAGTTTACCTTGAAGCCCATTGAGGATAGAAGTAATTTCTATGGATTTAATATGAGCTGTATCAGAACTTTTGGCATCAGTAAGATCCAGTTTAGACACCATTTCAGGAGATGAATTTGTCTGAAATGGTGGTTTTGACAAGCGCCGAAGTTTACAATTTTTGGGAGAATATTTTTCATCTTTGTCTTTTTCTTTGTCTAATTTATTCTAGGTTAAGGGGAAAAAAGTATTCATGTTAGCTATAATTTATCACGAGGCATTTATTAGTAACAATGTTAATACACATTTTAAAACTCAAAGTTATAGGATACATTGTTAACTACTGAACATAAAAATATAAAAAGCCTCTCAAAACAGCCAAAGATTTTTATAAGTTATTTAATAAATTACTACAAGATGAGCTAAAAGATTTTATATTTATAATGTATTTAAAGAGCAGGAAACAAATTAGTAATCTGTCAACTAAGACCAGCAAATCTATATACCACTAATAACTGATGTTACAAATTGTTTAAAATTAAATAATATTAGGTTTATAAATTAAATATTCACTACAAAAAGGGAACATAATTCCAATCTGGTCATTTAAAAATCCTTAACACTCTTACTATAAAATGTGGATTGACAATGACTAAATTCCAAGTACTTTTGTAATATTAAGTCACTGACTTACTATACAACTGACAGATTAATGTTTCAGACAAAAATGAGAAATTTTTTCAAATTCTCTACTTACATAAAGATAGATGAGTAGACACTAACTAATATACCTCCTGGAAAACTATTCTTAAAATGTTTAAAAAATAATTTACAGAAAAAATAATTTAGATACTCTCTGAAGCATGAGTTAGCAGTAAATAATTTGAAAGTTTTGTTTTTATATACACACATACACAGTAATGTGAATGACTATGTTCACAATTCTCCTAAGGATGGTGCACAGCTAGTATCACTAGGATGCATTAGGAAAGAAACTAATTCCTTCCATACTGGATACCTTAGTGTAATGGTTATTCAGGTGTGGTCCCTGACCCAGCAACATTAGCATCTTCTGGGAACTTTCTAGAAATGCAAACTATTGGAATCAAACTCCAATTTACTCAATCTGAGATACTGGGGAGGAGCCAAACACATTTCCCAGGTGATTATGATACTTTGCTCAAGTATGAGATCCATGGCCTTAGGACAGAATGCATGGATCTCCACAACCAATCAACAACTAGTGTTCCAATTTAACTGCTATCGCCAGCCTTTTCACTTCCCTTTATCACAGAGGTCATAATCTATACCACACATGCTGAAGGCAGATAAGTCCAGTCCAGTCCAAGTTTAAGTAAGCTATTAATGGCTGTCAGAGCCTCTACAACAGAGGCTGTCAGCATAACATGAAGACATGGAGAGATATTTCATATATCAGAATACTATCTTCAAAGCCTTTTCAAAAATTCACATGCCTCTTCACATGACCAGGAATTTTTATATCCCTATGAAAGGGCTATGAACTGAACAGAAACAAATACTTAGGAAAAAACTTCCTAAGTAATATCCTAATTTTGCTTCTCCTACCCCTACCCTCTCCTGTATCTTAGAAATACTACTCTAAAACTTCCTATGCGTAAAAATATTGGCATTCTTAGTGCTACCAAAACAACAACAAAAAAAATCTTCCAATAACTAAAAACAATACTAAATTCACCCTAATTTCCTTACTTTCTAGTAAAGACCAAGAGGGAAGTGAAAGTAGGTTTGACAAATCCTGGCTTTAGCTACCGAGGTGCTACATAAAAAATTTTAAAAAATGGACCCAATTTTATACTATGAAAAGAATAACCATTTTAGGATGGCATCTGTGGCTAAAAAGACTAGAGTGCCGGCCCCATAAACCGGAGGTAGTGGGTTGGAACCAGCCAAAAACTGCAAAAAAGAGAATAACCATTTTAGAAGAAAACTTTCATTATTTGGGGTCCCTACGCTATCATCAATGTAAATAGTTCCTCACTTTGAATATGAAGACTGAATTTCAGAATAACTATTAAGCACCTCAACTACATGTATCATTCAAAGAACATAAAAGCCACTAAAAAGATAAAAAATATTCCAAAATCCAGTTAATGGTCTACTTTCTAATCAAACAGAAAGATTTAGTCTTAGAATGAATAAAAGTAACTCAACTATATATAAAAGTAACAAGTTTTCCATGTGCTCATGAGTAAACCCATGTGGTTAGGTACGGTCTTGTATACATAGTCAGATATGATAAACAGAAGAAGAAGAATTGTCAAATGCAGGCTCCCTTATCCCTCAGACACCTTCTTTCCTTCCGCAGAAGGGCTTTAGAGCTATTACAGTAACCCTTGTCTCCAATGCACCCTGCTTTATGTCTCCTGGTTGGGGACCGAAGGGGCAGGAAAAAGGTTGAAATAGATAAATGAAACCTGGTTGGGTGGAATTACAGAACGTTAGGACTGGAAAAGCCTCAAAGATAATTTAGTATTGTTTCTAAAATATTTTTCTCATTCTGAGAAAATTTTCAAATGCGAAGCAAAATTTATCATTTGAAAATGAGCTATTTCAAGAGACTGCAACACTGGAAGTAACACTAAGGCACAGACATTCAAATACATTGTCGTGGAGAAAAAGTTCTTTAATTGAGAGCTAATGATGCATACTAAACTAAGAACTTACCTTTATTTTCTTTCGGTGTTTTATCTTTGGCACATTTTTATCAGCAGGTCTTACTATTTTATCTGCTTTAATCCATTCATCGTATCTAAAAAAAAATGAAATTAGTATAAATATGTACAACATATACCACAGAAATAACTATGCCATATTAAAGAGAAACTCATATATAAAGTACTCATATATATTTCAACACTATATATGAGTGAAACAACATAACCACAACATTTTAGAAGTGAAAAGATACTGGAGATCACTCTGTTCAACTTCCTGGGTAGAAGGATAAACCACCAAGGAACAAAGAGATGAAATACTTGCCCAAGGACAGGACGTACTGTTAGCTACTGGCTGGGCCAAGACTAGAAAGCAAGATCTCTAGACTCCTGAGCAGCAGAGAAATTAAATCTATACAATAAATACTGAGGGAAATCACAATGTTTTCTACTTTTATTTATTTTTTTTAATTGAGACAGAGTGTAACTTTGTTGCCTTCGGTAGAATACATAGCAACTTGAAACTCTTAGGCTCAATTGATTCTTTTGTCTCAGCCTCCCTAGTGAGTGGGGATTACAGGTGCCTGCCACCACGCTTCTTGTTTAGTTCCTTGTTTAGTAGCCCGGGCGGAGTTCAAACCCATCAGGCCCGGAGCATGTGGCCAGTGCCCTAACCATTGAGCTATAGGCACCCAGCCAGTTTTCTTTTTTCTTTTTTTTTTTTTTTTTTACTTTCTTCTGTTCTTAATTACCAGGTAGGCAATCTTTTCCCTACACACTCAGGAAGCTAATATGCTACAGTCATTTGCAATGGCATTGTACGATAGAAAAGCATCCTGTTACAACTTGTAGACACTGCAAAATCACCTAGGAAAAAAATGCCTGATAATAAAATACTAGAAAAACATTATTCTACAAAGTTTTTCAGTATTCTGAGATGCTTCCTATATGTAAAGACTAGCTGAAAATCAATAGAGATATAATGGCTTCTCAATTCAATGCTGATAGTCTTTATGACTTTATAGGGTACAAGTCAATAATACTATAAAAAGCAATAAAGCAATCTGTTTAGAACAAAGACTAATTTATCAAGCTAGCAAAAAGAAACATTAAGAACAAATTAATAGTCATTCCCTTTTTGTGTTTGAAAATTATATATATTTACTGTGGAAAATGGAAAACTCATTGACATGTTTAACTCTAGAAGATGAACATCTGAAAATTAGCTTTTAAATTAAAATATTGTCATTATTAGAGACAGTAAAATGAAGTAATAAAAGAAGTAAATAGGAAGCTGAGGCTGGTGGATCACCTGAGCTCAGCAGTTTGAAACCAATCTGAGCAAAAGTAAGACCCCCGGCCTCTAAAAATAGCCAGGTGTGGCAGGTACCTGTGGCAGGCACCTGTAGTCCTGGCTACGCTGGAGGCTAAGACAAGAGGATTGCTTGAGCCCAAGAGTTTGAGGTTGCTGTGAGCTATGATGCCATAGCACTGAGGGCAACTAAGTGAGACTGTATCCAAAAAAAAAAGTAAATGACATGGGTCATTACTTGACTAGTAAATTATAATATTCTTGCTCTAGGACAGGCCTGGAGGGTATCTGTAGCAACTACCAGGCAAAGTCACGCTGCTAATACCAACTTCTAAGTGTAGTAAAGCTGGGAATTCAATTCCATGCAAAGGATTATGTTATGTACATGTGCTAGAAGTTGCTGAGGACCATAATAAGAATTAAAGAGAATGAGGAAAAGAAAGGAATGAGCCCTAGGAAAGTTTTAACATAATCCCTATTTACTAGGTATATGGCCCTTATCAAGCCAATCTCAATTATCAGGCATAGTTTATATATAAAATAAGACTGTGTTGAAAAAATAAAACAAAAACTAGCTGGGCGTTGCGGCGGGCGCCTGTGGTCCCAGCTACTCGGGAGGCTGAGGCAAAAGAATCGCCTAAGCCCATGAGTTGGAGGATGCTGTGAGCTGTGATGCCACAGCACTCTACCGAGGGTGATAAAATGAGATTCTGTCTCTACAAAAATAAATAAATAAAATAAAACAAAACAAAAACTAAGACTGCATACCACATATGGTTTTTTTGAAGATATATAAATATTCTGAAAAGGTTTAAAGCAAGTGTTATTGTTCCACCATACACACTCCTTTTGGTACCTATCAACATCCATCCATTATCTACATATTTGGCTTTCCCGCTAAATATCAAAAATTGCATTATGCGTGGGGTGGGGGTGGGGGGCTTCAAAGTAAAATAAAAAATAAAAAAAACTGCATTAGCTTAAGAAAGCAATTTAGTTCCTTCCGAAATTGGGAAGATGGCGGAGAATAAACGGAAAACAGTTCCACCCTCTGCAAGGTTCAATGTGAACTCCTAGGAGTTGCTCTACTGAAATATAGTTATGGAAGGAAGTCAAAACTGTCAACTTCATTTAAAAGTCAACAGAATAAGCTTTCTATTTTTTATGTGGTAAACTGAAGATAGTTCATGCTGACTACAATTAGCATTAGTGTTCAGTTAAAGATACAACATTTTTTTATCTTCCTTTACCAAAGTCTGTCTGTTACGTAGCTAGTTCCATAACACATATTTTTTTTACTACCACTTAAAATGCCAGTCAATTCAACTTGGGTTTTTGATAGAAGCTATACTTGAAATTAGGGGAAAAAAAGTAGTCTTCCACTTAAGCATACCATGATGACATTGTACATTCATATATTTAACATGGAGAATCAAGTAAGAAAAAAGTTACTGCCTCATAGGTAAAATGTTTATTGTAATAGAGGAAGACTTCTTTATTACTTAAGAGATTTATTACTTAGAGATAATGTTGCTTAAATTCTCTTAGGAACAAGTTAGAAGGAATATATACATAAATAACAAAATAATGGAGCTCAGTATGGTATCACCTGGGGCCCGCTGCCTAAGCTTCATAGTGTAGATGCTATATAGTAATCATTTTCTCCTCCACCCAATTATAAAAGAAGAATGGTATGAAAAGACTGGTTGTCAGAAAAATGCAGTGAGTCTGAAGGCAGAAAGAGTGTTGGACCAGGATGGACACAAAAAAGGAAAACTTAGGAATTAAATGAAACAAATTTCATAAAAAGTTCTAAAATATTTGAATTGGAGTAATTAAACACTATGGTCTTTGCTATTCTGGGTAACAGTTTGTTTTATATTCTCTTTGAATATTCTGAATGGTTTTATGAGATTCCTTGAACATTTGCTTGGTTGTATTATTTCCTGTCGGAGTAAATCACAAGGTAAATTATAAGCCTGTAAATATTAGCTATTGTTATAAGTCCTTTATTTATTATTTAGGTTCTTTCTATTCCATGATACTTTCTCAGTGGTTTTGTTTTTTTTATTTGTTCAGGTATTCCCTATTCTAATACTGTTCTCGTAGACTTTTCTTTCCTTAGCCAGATTTATACTTTTAATAAAATGTACAAAGACAATATTGTTATAACTTAGAGCTTTTAGAATTAGAGCATGGCTTAAAAATCTATCGATGAATTTATTTCACAAACTAAGAAATCCCAACAATGGAAGCAACGTGACCTTGTAAGCATTATAGGCTCATGGAAAAGCACTATGTGGAGAATTAGAGAATAGAAAATGGACTGCCTGTTCAAAGAGCAGAACACCAGAATGAGGGTGGAGGGCGTTCCAGGCCCTACTTCAACTAAGCAGGGAGGAGCAGGAGACCAGAGACTAAAGAACCCTCCCTGAAACCACACCCAGGAAGAGAAAGAACTGGTGAAAACAGCAGGCGAGGTTTGGGGGTGATGATGCTTTTTGTCAAACTACAAATGCTCTTATCAAGTAGAGGCTGAAACCATTGATATAAACCTACTGGCAGACAAATATTTCAAGGCTTAATTAATTGGGTTTTAAACAGCATTTTAGTTGCCTAATTAATGTCATCAGGGAAATAAAATGATCAGAAGATAAATGATAACTAGGTGATCACTGTATTTTAAAGACAGGAAATGTTCCTTTATGTAACTACCTGTTCAAGAATTATTCAAGTACCCTATTTTCTTGACAGAATACTTTCAAGGAACAGAAGAAAAGAAACAAATTCAGGTGGGGTAAAAAACCAATAATCATGCCCCAAGAACCCAACATTTCCCACAGACTCTAAAATTATATGCAGTATAAGAAAGAAATAGACTAGTATAGATACTAATGCCAAGCAATTTAATAAAAGGAAAACAGTATTAGTAGGTCGAGATTTCTAATTCCCTATCAAATACCAAGAAAAACGACTTGAATGAAGGGAATGTAGTTCAAAACTACAATAAAAGGCTACAGTTGATCCTGTGTATTCTACAAAAATTCAAACTTTTTTACATAGTATATCTAATATGCATTTTTAAAAGACTACATTTGCTTTAGGCAAAACAGATAAGAAAGTAGTCAATGCAGATAGAAAATGGGAAAATTTAACTCAAATCCAAATATCTTGAACATTATAATAATTAAAATTACTAAAAAGCAAGTGGTAAAGAATAGAAAATTGCAGCTAGAAATTAAAAGGCCATCTGTTATATATCAATTTCTCCTAAAAGAGTGATATCAAGTAAAAGTATCTATTCATTCTTCAAAGTAGGAAGTTCAGGAATACAAAAATCTGAGTAACTAAACAAATATAAACTTCTTGGTTTTAAAATGCTTCTGAGTCTTTCCTTAGCCATTCACAAAGACACAGACACCCCGGTCCCCCTCTCAACCATACTGGTGACCCCTCTACAGGGCTCTCTCATGTTCTTGACTCTGCTTTAAATACCACAGGGGAAGGAGGATGTAAGAGGGCAAGGAGTCTCTGCTGTGTAGGAAGAACACTAAAAAATATCCTAACAGCAACTAGGGGGAATGGGTCTTCAAAGAAACCACATTACTGCTAAATAGCTACATTTCTCTCCAAGTACAATATGCCCATTACTGTCAGGTTTTATATTTAGTGATACTACAGCGTGAGAACTAGGAGAGAAATTTAACGTAAGCAGCTGGCCTATAAACAAATTTCTTTGCAACTTTAGAACTAAGCAACAGAGGTTTATGGGAATGTCTGTGAAACAAAAGATAGGTTTGGATTGTTGATATAAACTACCCGGCCTTTAATTGGACTTTGCCTTTAGGAACTATGTTCAGAAGAGAGTAATTGGCCTCTCTGTGACAACAGAAAATTTGCTTTGCCAGGGCATAAGAAAAGAGGATTTTTAAATTCTTCCATTTAAAACAATACCATCAGGCCTGGCGCAGGGGATCATGCCTGTAATCCTAGCACTCTGGGAGGCTAAAGGCGGGTGGACTGCCTAAGCTCACGGGGTTGAGACCAGCCTCAGTCAGAGCGAGACCTCACCTCATCTTTAAAAATAGCCAGGCATTGTGGTGGGCACCTGTAGTCCTGGCTACCTGGGAGGCTGAGGCAAGAAATTGCTTCAGCCCAAGAGTTTGAGGTTGTGTGAGCTATGACGCCATGGCACTCTACCTAGGATGACAAAGTGAGACTCTGTCTCCAAAAAGAAAAGAAAATACTGCCACTCCAGTAATCCTAGCACCCTGGGAGGTGTAGGCAGGAGGATTGCTTGAGGCCAAGAGTTCAAGACCACCCTGAGCAAGTGTGAGACAGGGTTTATACTAAAAATAGAAAAAATTAGCTGGGCATGGTGGTCGACACTTATAGTCCCAGCTACTCAGAAGGCTGAATCAGGAGGATTGCTGAGTTTGAAGTTACTGTGAGCTATGATGACGCCACTACACCATGGCCCAGGCAACAGAGTGAGACCTTGTTTCCAACAAAACATAAAGACAATGTTGATTTTACAAATTATTGAAACAAATATAGGGTGGACGTAAAGTCTGCGTCCAATTTACTATGTTAAACTATTTTATTTTCTTTTTTTTTTGAGACAGAGCCTCAAGCTGTCGCCCTGGGTAGAGTGCCATGGTGTCACAGCTCACAGCAACCTCCAACTCTTGGGCTAAAGTGATTCTCTTGCCTCAGCCTCCCAAGTAGCTGGGACCACAGGCGCCCAGCTGTTTTTTGGTTGTAGTTGTCATTGCTGTTTGGCAGGCCTGGGCTGGGTTCGAACCCATCAGCTTCGATGTATGAGGCTGGCGCCCTAGCTGCTGAGGTTAAACTATTTTAAACTATTTTAAATTGCACATGAAATTTACATTCACCCTGTACTGAAAAAAAAATACTAAGGGAACAAATTAAGATTGTTAGTGATTAGCCCATCCTTTTTTCAATTCACTTAGCAATGCATTCATAAAAATTAAAGAGATAGAGAAGGAACTAGACAAGTACCCTGTCTATTATTTAACTAAATTACTAAAGACAGTATTTTCAAGGCATGTACACGACTTATCTGGGAATGTCTCTATTATAAAGATCATCTAATGTTTCAACTAACAGAACAAACATGAAAGAACATATGCAAGATCAATTCACTTAATTTCTGAAAGTCTCAGATGTCCCCTAACCTCTGTAAAATGAAGCCACTGGCCAGATGATCCCTAATATGAAACATTACAGGAGACTCCAAGACTCCAAGTTTGCTTGTTGACTTATTCACCTGACACATGCCTCTTAGGTACTCAGTATGTAACAGACTTTGCAGGAGGTGCTGGGTATTCAGCAACAAATGTAACAAACACTGGTAGCTCTTGCCTACAAAGAGCGTACAATTTAACACAGACAAGAACACTGAAACAGTAATTATAAATATAATAATACAAACCTTCTGAAACTTTCTGAAAGAAGCCACACAGATATTTAAATTATATAAAATATAAGTTAAAATATTCATACAAGCTAGAAGAAAACCATTCAGAGACCATAGCATACTTGCTCTCACCAGAGAAAAATAGGAGTTCTAAAAAGAAAGCTTTATGACATTTTCTTTGGATGTATTGGCAAATTATCTAAGAATTCATTTAGCAATAATGAAAACGAAAAAGAATGTTAGTTAATTAACCAAATACACTACCAAAATGATTGCTAAGCCCTTATCAATTAAGATTTTGGTTCTTCTCAAACCCAATCTTCAAAGAAATATTATCAGCATGTAAAGGCATCAAGTTAGACAATTAAAAACAAATAAATAACATGCAGAATAAAGATATTTTAAAAATAATTTCATAAGACCAAACTGACATGATAGCTAAAAACGTACTATTTTAAGTATGTATACAGATTATTAAAAAGATAAAATCTAATGACCAGCCATTAATTTAAGTAAAATATTAAAATCATTTATAGTTTGCTTTCAGTAATGGACAGACAGACTCATTTAATAGTTGTTCAACAATATGTGTTTTAGATCTTGCCACTCGATACACAAAAAAGTTACTATATGTCATATAACTATCTTGGTTTAAGAACTTCACATCTAAAGTGTAAATTTAGACTATTTTAACAAAGAAAGGAATTTTTCCCTTTTTAATAGAGTAAGAAAATATGAAAAAAGGCATTACAAAATAACAAGAAAATACCAAGTCATGATGAAAAGCAGCATTAGTTATTATACTTTATAAGCAATTTTATCAATATTTGTAATTATTTTATGAATTTTATACAATTTATATATATTTTATCCTAATAAAATATCTAAAGCAAGATTTAAAAGAACCACTTATCACAATTTAATGCTTTTAGTCATGGAACCTAAAACAAAATAAAAATAAAAGCATTGTGTTACTCAGAAATTAAAATCCTAAGCGTGCTATCAACATTTCCTATTTCCATTTCATATAGCACTAAATCCACACGAAAGAGACGGGAATGGTGTTCATCATAATTAAGAACATGACAGCAGAACAACAGAAACATGAATTCTATAGCATTACCATATTTAAAATTTGACATAAAAAGCTCAACAAAATGGTATAGTCATAATATCAATAGGTTTACCTAAGCAATATAACTCTATAAAATAAAACCAAAATGTTAAGTCTTTAGGCAAAGGAGTGGTACATGTAGCACTAAGAAGACATCAGAGAGCACCTTACCATAGCTTATAAAGACCACTGCAAATGACTAAAAACTGTGGCACGAAATGTATATTGTGACACAGACACTAAGTTTTTTAAATACCCTAAAAAGTTTACTTTGTTAGTACTTGATGAGTTTAGGGAATTAGTATCTGTACATATTTAGTTAGACAAAAATACTGATGTATCTACCAATCTATAAAACTACTGAATGGAACATCCCTGGAATTATGTCTTACATTAAATGGACCAGCCATTTTTACAAAAACTGCTGAATAGAACAGGTCTAAATTTAGTATAGTCTAGGTTGAATCAACAAAGAAAGAAACAGCCTATTTGAGTGAAATGAATAATCTGAGGGGTAATCGTTTTTCATGAAGGAAATATTTATTTTCGCTGTACCCCCAAATTACAATAAACTCAAAAGTTACTCTCATCTAAAAACAATTTATAGATATTTACTAGGAAGACACTGTCAAATGCTCTTCGGACTTTTACATCATAGAAATGAAGCAGACTATTTCCCAGGGTATCTTGTGTTCTTTCTATCATTACCAGAATAGTTATTTTAAAACATATGAGTAGAACTTGCTACTCTTTTATCAAATTCATTGTACTCTCTCAGCCCCAATTTCATTTCAGTTGCTAAGAGATGGGCTCTTTACAGGAACTGAAAAGGGTCACAAAAAAGAAGCATCATTTATGTTACATATAGGAACTCCAAATGGATCAAAGACCTAAACATTATAGCTGTAACTATCAAGTTATTACAGATGAAAACATAGAAGACCAAACCTGGCAATGTTTTCTTGGGTATAACACCAAATGCAAAGGTAACAAAGAAATAAATTGAATTTTATCAAAATTTAAAACGTTTGTGCATCAAAAGATACTATCAAGAGAGTGAAGACAACCCACAGAATGAGAGGAACTATTTGCCCAGTATATATCTGATAATAAACACACAGAATATACAAAGAACCCCTTACAACTTAACAAAACATGCAACCAATTCAAAAATGAGCAGAGACTTGAAGAGATGTGCTAATAAGCAAAAAAATGCTGACTGTACTCATTCAGGAAATGCAAACCAAAGCCAAAATGAGATACCACTTCACCGCCACCAGAAGGTCAATAATAAATTTTTGAACAAACAAGTACTGGTGAGGATGTACGGAATTGAAACTCTAATAGATTGCTGGTCAGAATATAAAATGATGTAGCCTCTGTGAAAAATGTGAGCATCTCTCAGGAAATGAAACAAAGTTGTATAATAAACGAGCTGAGAAGCAGCTCCAAAGACAGGACTAACCCACGTCTATCACGACCCCCTTTAGTCTCTGTATTTTACAGACAGCACTTTTAATTTGGATTTTAAATTCTGCTCTACTTCCACTTTGTCGTCAGGAAGTCCAATTTTGTTTAACATCCATTTAGTATTTCCCATACATCAGGTACATAGTTTTACAGATGTGATAAGGGATATCAGGGAAATGGATACAGAATAGAAATAATTTTTATGTTTTAAACATAAATGAACTTTTGTAATATAAAGTAATGTGGTCATGTTGTAAAAAGACTGAACAGTGAAAATGGAAGGAGAGAGAGTAGAAGTAGAAGTAGATGCAAGGTGGAATTATATTCCAGGAGATCAAATTCCTTTGGTTCTAGACCAGACACTGTGCTCCCCATCTATAACCCTAACACTCCGGGAGGCCGAGGTCTGTGGATTGCTTGAGCTCAGGAGTTCAAGACCAGCCTGAGCAAGAGCGAGACCCCGTCTCTAAAAAACTAGCTGGGCGTTTTGTCAGGCATCTATAGTCTCATCTACTTGGGAGAGGGGGGCAAGAGGATCACTTGACCCCAAGGGTTGAGGTTGCTGTGAGCTGTGATGCCAAGGCACTCTATCAGGGCATCAAAGTGAGACTCCGACTAAAAAAAAAAAAAAAAATTCCTTTGGTTCTGAAAAAATAATCTAGAAAACTTCAGTATCAGCAACGTGACGCAAATTATGATTGGAAAAAATGGGAATAGAAAGTTAAAAAAGCTAAATGGATATAAAAAGGGAAAAATAAGAGAACAATTAAAGAGAGAAAACACAAAGATAAGAAGAAACAAAACATAATTGAGAAATGATTTCTTAATTTTATTTTTTTTTTTAGTTTTTGGCCGAGGCCAGTTTGAACCCACCACCTCCGGTATATGGGGCCAGCGCCCTACTCCTTTGAGCCACAGGCACCGCCCATGATTTCTTAATTTTGAGGAAGGAAAATGAGGAAACAGCTGCAGCAGAAGCATCCAGAACCCAACCAAAGAGTATCATGGAACACATGATCGACTGGGTATAATGCCACCGATAAGGGCAAGATGATGGAATTCAGCGACCTGGTGTCACTCATTATCCAGGTTAATAGTTCTAGAGGCCAGGTGGGGGCCAAAGCCTCATCAGCATGTAGATAACTTTCAAATAGTCTTGCTGGATGGAAATGGCACAAAGAAACAGCACAAGAGAAAAAGGTAGGCTAACAAAAAGGCTTTCTTTGAGATCAGAAAAATAACCACAGTTCTATATGTATATAGGAACGATTTGGCAAAGAGCAAGAAAATGGGCCATATCTTTGATTAGGCAAGAAGAGTAGGCAATTAAAAAACAAGACTTAGAAAGTAACATGATTACACATCTATGGCTAAAGATAAGAATGGAGAGACTGTGGCAGCAGTTCCAAGTAGAAAAGTCAATGTAATGGAAGTCTGTAGAAATTTTCTTCCTGATTCCATTTTCTTTCTTTCTTTTATTTTTTAGACAGAGTCTTACTATGTCACCCTCAGTAGAGTACCATAGTGTCACAGCTCACAGCAACCTCAAACTCTTGGACTTAAGCGATTCTCTTGCCTCAGCCTCCCCAGTAGCTGGGACTACAGGCACCTGCCACAATGCCTGGCTATATTTTGTTGTTGCTGTTGTTGTTTCAGCTGGCCCGGGACGGGTTTGAACCCACCAGCCCCAGTGCATGTAGATTTTAGGGATGTGAGAAAGTAAGTAGTATGACATTGTCTTCTAAGAAAGTAGGAGACTAAATGAAAGAAAAATATGAAGAATTAAGGACCTGTTTGAGGTTCACAAGTCATGAATTTTAAGTAAGAGTCATCAAGACGGAGTGCTTTACTCCAACCTGGATTAGCAGCACAGGTGCAGGCAAAAAGTAGGAGTGTTAGATTTAATAGGGTTCTTGTGGTTTTGTCAGGTAAGTACTAGAGAGCAACAAGAAATTGAATGAAGTGCAGACGCAGTGGAGAGTGGAGCTTCCCATGGGACCAGGGAAGATGAGGAAACTTTCTTACTTTTCTCTACCCTCAGGAATGTTTTCACACCTATTTGAGAGTAAAGAAGTAAATATGCTGTAAGAGCCAATTGTTAAACAGTGGAATATTATTCAACCATGAGAAGGAATGCTAATGTATGTGTATACTACAACATGGATGAACCCTGAAAATACGCTAATGAATGAAGCCAGACACAAAAGGCCACATGAGTGCATAACTCCATTTATATTAAATATCCACAACAGGCAAATCCATAGACTCAGAAAGTAAATTAGTGGTTGTCGATAGCTTAAGGAGAAGGCAGAATGGGAATGCTTATGGGATTTTTGGGGGGGGTGATGCAAATATCTGGAAATTAGATTGGGGTAATGGTTGCATAACTCTGCAAATAAAACAGACATCATTGAATTGTCAACTTAAAAAGAAAGAAACTGAAAGAAGAACTAGAAGTCAAAAGAAGTGACTGTAACAACTGACCAAGGAATGCAGACATCATTAAGGAGAGGACTGAGGGCATTGCAGTGGATTCTGGGTAGGAAGCTCAATGAACTATAAATTTTGCTGGGGCAATTTCTTTGACTATACTACCAATTATTTTAGCAGGGATCATTTCTTTTTATTTTCAGTGCCCAGGCACAGTATTTAGAACATTGTAGACGTTCATCTTATGTCTGCCAAATAACGGAATAAAATTTGATAAAAAGAAACTGAATGCTAGCAAAAACGGGATTGAACACATTTATCTATGAAAGCCTTCTACTAAGTTTTTTCTCTCCGATTCTTTCAAGAAAGATGTAATTCACTTACAGAAAGTAAGATTTTTTAAATGAAATATATTTCTATTTCAAATAACATAGTTAAGCATAATTTACCTTATTTTCAGTTTTCTATAATTTTTTTCTTTTTTTGAGACAGAGTCTCACTTCGCTGCCCCTGGTACAATGCTATGGCATCAAAGCTCACAGCAATCTCAGACTTTGGGCTCAAGCGATTCTCTTGCCTCAGCCTCCCAAGTAGCTGGGACTACAGGCACCCGCCACAATGCTCTGCTATTTTTTGGTTGCAGTTGTCATTGTCGTTTAGTAGGCCCAGGCTAGGCTCGAACCCACCAGCCTAGGTGTATGTGGCTGGCTCCCTACCCACTGAGCTACAGGTGCCGCCTTTATGTATGTTCTTAATTTTCTAACTGACTGCTATTTTTTAAAACAGTTTACAATAAAAACAATGCATTATGAGGCTGGTGGACTGCCTGAGCTCAGGAGTTCGAGTCCAGCCTAAGCAAGAATGAGACCCCATCTCTAAAAGTAGCTGGGCACTATGGCGGGTACCTGTAGTCCCAGCTAGTCAGGAGGATAAGACAAGAGAACTGCTGAAACCCCAGAGTCTGAGGTTGCAGGGAGCTATGCTGCCCTGGCACTCAACCCCAAGTATGACTCAGTGAGACTCTGTCTCATCCCAATGAAATAGAATATTCCAAGTAGTTTAGTGCTTGGTGAGCCAGTAAATTCATAATGTTGCAAAACAGTTTCATATATGGTCACCGGATCAGAAAAATTCTGTAACAGTATTACACCACCTGTGGTAAAGGGGCAAAGTTCTGGCTATTTCCAGTTAATCTGCTGTAAGCATAAAACAATATGTCTTTGAGGGGAGCTCATAGCTCAGTGGCTAGGGCACCGACCATATGCTCTGGGGCTAGTGGGTTTGCTCGGCCCAGGCCTGCTAAGAAAAAAGAGAAGAGAAAAGAAAAGAAAAGAAAACAGCCGGACGTTACAGCAGGTGCCCATTTGGGAGGCTGAGGCAAGAGAATCGCTTGAGCCCAAGAGTTTGAGTTTGCTGTGAGCTGTGACACCACAGCACTCTACTGAGGGTGACACAGTGAGACTCTGTCTCAATTAAAAGAAAAAAAAAAGTCTTTTTATTAATTGTAATAGTAAAGAACAAACTGGCCAAAATGCCAGCCTTTAGTGTAATCAACATTTACCAACTGTGAAATAGGGACGTAAATAAAAAGTACCTTAAAAATTTAGAGAACATTTTAGAAAAAATATACAAATTGAGAAAAATAGTATTTAAAAAAAATAAGATAGATTCTAGCCTAAGCAAGAGAGAAAGGCCCTGTTTCTTCTAAAAATAGAAAAAAATGGCTCAACGCCTGTGGCTCAACAGGCTAAGGCGCCAGCCACGTACACCTGAGCTGGAGGGTTCGAATCCAGCCCAGGCCACCAAACAACAATGATGGCTACAAACAAAAAATGGCCGGGCGTTGTGGTGGGCGCCTGTAGTCCCAGCTACTTGGGAGGTGGAGGCAGGAGAATCGCTTGAGCCCAGGAGCTGGAGGTTGCTGTGAGCCGTGATGCCACAGCACTCTATCCAGGGTGACAGTTTGAGGCTCTGTCTCAAAAAACAAAAAAAAAGAAAAGAAAAAATTTAGCCAGGCATTTTGAGTGGCATTGGGACTTCAGGCTGAGGCAGGAGAATTACTTAAATCCAGGAATTTCAGGTTGCTGCGAGCTGGGCTGACGCCACAGCACTCTAGCCTAGGCAAAAGAGTGACACTCTGTCTCAAAAAGGAAAAAAAAAAAAAAAAAGATACTCTTACTTTTTTTTTTTTTAAGAAAAATCTGTTTGCTGGGAGAAAATGTTTCAGGCAAAGCACAAACATAAATAGCCACATATAAAATTTCCTAAATTATTGTCATGAATGACTGCCACTGAAGATAAAACTATTTTTGTGAACCTCCATGCATAAATCTTAATTTATTTTACATCTGTTAAGTGTAAATTTAGAGATCAAGCTGAAGACTTCCCCAAATAATAGGAAAACAGCAATACAACTGATAAGGATTTATTGCAGCCCTTATTTAATTAGCTTCAGACATGAAGGAACAGCAAAAATCATTATTTATCATCAAGAAAGATTCTTTGGATCCTACTGCACAGAGAAATAGTAATACTGTCAACTATTAAAAAAAAAAAAAAAAAAAAAACAGGCTCAGCGCCTGTGGCTCAGTGGGCTAAGGCACCAGCCACGTACACCTGAGCTGGCGGGTTTGAATCCAGCCCGGGCCCGCCAAACACCAATGACAGCTGCAACCAGAAAATGGCCGGGCGTTGTGGCGGGCACCTGTAGTCCCAGCTACTTGGGAGGCAGAGGCAGGAGACTCGCTTGAGCCTAGGAATTGGAGGTTCCTGTGAGCTGTGATGCCACGGCACTCTATCCAGGGTGACAGCTTGAGGCTCTGTCTCAAAAAAAAAAACAGCTTCATTTACTGAAGAACAGTTGTTTTCTCTAAAATGTGAAGAGAGTCACTCTAAGGTCTTCATAAAGACAGGAAGTTTTCTTCTTTTGAAATTCAGGGCATACAAGCATTGAGTTATCAGAAATAGATGGCATCCTTCTAAGTAACACAAGCATGTCTTGTTTTGTTTTGTTTTGAGACAAAGTCTCACTTTGTTGTGCTTGGTGGAGTGCCCTAGCATCATAGCTCACAGCAACCTCAAACTCTCCGGCTTAGTGGTCCTCTTTGGCTCAGCCTCCCAAGTAGCTGCGACTATAGGCGTCCATCACAATGCCCAGCTATTTTTAGAGACCAGGTCTCCCTTTGGGCTCAGGCTGCTCTTGAAGGCCAGAACTTAAGCAATCTATCAGCCTCAGCCTCCCAGAGTGCTAGGATTACAGGCATGAGCCACCACGCCTGGCCTACTACGATGTTTTATTAACATAGGTGTCATTTTCCTTTCTATATTATTAAAGACTTAAATTCCTCAATTTAAACTCAACCTCCCTCCCCTTCTTTCCCTCCCCCCATCAATATCACTACACATTCTTATTATCCTCTACAACACAAATGCTCCTCAAATTTGTTTCATTTAGTCAATCTTTTCTGAACAAGGGCAAAAGCATGATGGGTCACACCTATAATACCACATTGGGAAGCATAGGCAGGGGATTGAGGTCAGAAGTTCAAAATCAGCCTGAAAACCAAGTAAGAGCCTGTCTCTACAACAAATTTTGAAAATTAGCTGGGCAAGGTGCATGCCTTGATTACTTGGAAGGCTGAGGCAGAAGCACTGCTTGAGCCCAGGCATTCGAGGCCACAGTGGACACCACTGTCTCTAGGCAAGGCAGCAGAGCATGATCCTGTCAAAACTTTTCTTAACAAAACATAAAGCTGGGGGTTTTTTTAGACAGAGTGTCACTTTATTTTCTTTTAATTTACTTATTTATTTATTTATATTTATTTTTTTTTGAGACAGAGCCTCAAGCTGTCATCCTGGATAGAGTGCCGTGGCATCACAGCTCACAGCAACCTCCAATTCCTGGGCTCAAGTGAGGCTCCTGCCTCTGCCTCCCAAGTAGCTGGGACTACAGGCGCCCGCCACAATGCCCGGCCACTTTTTGGTTGCAGCCATCATTGTTGTTTGGCGGGCCCAGACTGGATTCGAACCCGCCAGCTCAGGTGTACATGGCTGGCACCTTAGCCTGTTGAGCCACAGGTGCCGAGCCTATTTATTTATTTTTAGACAGAGTCTCATTATGTCGCCCTCCATAGAGTGCCGTGCCATCACAGCTCACAGCAATCTCCAACTCTGGGCTTAAGTGATTCTCTTGCCTCAGCCTCCCAAGAGGCTAAGACTACAGGCACCCACCACAACGCCTAGCTATTTTTTTGGTTGTAGTTGTCATTGTTGTTTGGCAGGCCCGGGCTGGATTGGAGTCCGCCAGCTCTGGGGTATGTGGCTGGTGCCAAGCCAGAACAAATATTCTTACAGCAGCTTTATCTAAGATCTTAAGTATCCTCTAGGCCTTCAGGTGAGGAACATCTTATATTCTATAGGCAGGAAGAAGAACCAACAGCAGAGAGAATAAACCGCACACAGTGCCACAGTGATATCTGGAAGATCTTGTTTCAGAACAACTACTATATCTGAGCACTGACAACAGGACTTTAAACTCCAGGACTTTGTTGATTTGGTTCATTAACGAGAAAGAATTCCAAACAAAACTTCTGAACATTTCCTCCTTATTTAAGTTGCTTTTTCCTTCCAAGCATTGCTATTTCCTTTCAGCATTGTACTTTTCTCCAAATGAGAATGGTAATTGCGTGGGCTTACTATTAGTACAAGAGTAAAACTTTACTTTTAGACACAGAGAATATGAGATGTCTTCTTAGTAGTGTCCCGAACAACAGAATACAATTTAAATGTCTATCATGAAAACCGTATTCGTTCTTGAAGACACTAGGTTCACTGTGAAACAACAACTTTACAGTTTTGTGGTTAATTTTTCAAGGGCTCTCACTCTATCATAGGCTACATATAATATACAATATCAAACATTCCAAAAGGAACTAAGTTATTCTTAAAAGATAACTAAATGTTCAGATCCCAAAACTGGCTTGCCAATTTTGAATAAAATACAAACTTCTTTTGATAAGTCAAAGAAAACATATGTAAGAAAAAAGCCTACGTCATTGACTACAACCTAAAACTGAATGTCAGTATTGTTTTCACTTCCTTAGGTCTGCAGTCATCACAAAGTACATTCTATTTTAGTCAAGCAGATAAGGCCCCTGAAATAGAGTATTTCTTAGGAAAAGTCCAGCTTTTAAATCCCTGCCTATGAAGGAAGAATGTGATGGCGTGAGAAGAACACACAGAAGAGGTCACTGTGGTTTCAAATGCAGCACAGGCAGCCTGGACCGGCTTACGGACATCAGGTGACCCCAGTCCCTTTACCTTTCCAATACCATCTCCTCTGCTCTACATGTATTGCGTAAAAATCAACCGTACATTTCAGTTTTCTAGAGATCAAGGGTATCTTCTAAGCACTGAAAACATTAAGTAGGAAGTCAGTAAGTAAGGGATTTATGTGCTAAACTACATTACTTTTAATATGGTGCTATGACCATATTGAATAGAATACTAACAATTAGAACACTATTGAGTCCATAATTCATACTTAAGCTTTTAAATAGAAAAGTATTTTAACAGTGTTTTTAGGTAATAATCACTAGCTAAAACTCAAGTTACCTCACATTCCATCCGCAGTAATGCACCAAGTAAAGGACCTCTCCACCTTCGACATCAGAATCTTTAATACTAGCTTCATACATTTTTTGATTTTTCCCTCGTCCATACCGCACTTGGACTTTCATGCCTGGTGGATAGCACTCAAACTCCTCTTCCTCGTTGTTGTCATCTTCGTCGTCGTCCTCATCTTCCTCCTCCTCCTCCTCTTCTCCTTCTTCATCATCTTCATCTTCCTCTTTATTCGTTTCATCTCTTGAAAGGTTTAAAAAATTGCAGAGTTAATAAAAGATACTTCATAAGCTTTTCAGTTCCAAACCACACAAATTGATAAAAATCGTGGCTGTGATTGTTCCAGGAACAGCAGATTCCACGTGTATGAAATTCTCTGAGTTTCAAATATTTAGAAACTAAAACTGTTTAAGATGTTTAAATGTAGAGAAAAATATATTTAGAAGAAAATGCAGATTAAAAATAAGTTCATTAAAAGAAAATTTCCAAGAGTCAGAAGAACAGAAGTTGTACTAAATAGCAAGAAACTAGTAAAGTCAACTGTTAACAATTTTTTTTTTTTTTTGAGACAGAGTCTCACTATGGTACCCTCAGTACCGTGCCATGACGTCACAGCTCACAGCAACCTCAAACTCTTGGGCTTAAGCGATTCTCTTGCCTCAGCCTCCCGAGCAGCGGGGGCCACAGGCGCCCACCACAACACCCAGCTATTTTTTGTTGCAGTTGTCATTGTTGTTTAGCTGGCCTGGGCAGGGTTGGAACCCGCCAGCCTCAGTGTACGTGGCTGGCACCGTAACCACGGGCTGTACTGCAGCACTGAGCCCGATTGTAACAATTTTATTATAAAAGTGTTTTACATCTCAGTTGACAAAAGAAAAGAAACTTCATTATACTTTATTTCCATTTTCTGACTAAAAGTTATTTTTCATTCAAATATTTCCAGCCTCGGGATGTTCGAAACATAAGTTTTTAATAGCAGAAGGCTAGCGTTAGTAACTTTAAAACATGCTCCAACCAAGTTTTCTAATGTTACTAACTAAAACACTATTTTAACTTTTACATTAAAACATTCTATTATTGTCACATCAACATTACATCATTTGTTCTTCATGCTTTTCAGAGTTCGCCACAATTTCAGACTCTCTTCCACACATTTGCTGAAAACTTTCTTTGACAATCCTCTCAACTTTGTTCCAAAGTTCCAAAGAATGTGGGAGGTCATTTACAAATACATGAAACTAAAAGCCAAACTGTTTTAGAAAGAGCATTACAACTATTTTGATCTTAATACCATTTACTTTCTAAAACTGAGCATTCATATTATTTTTATACTGACCATGACTCTGTATTAAACAAGATGGAGAAAATCTTCAATTATGAATCTCTCCAAGTGCTGTATTTAAAAAAAAAAAACTTCAATATAAATCTAAGGCCATCCTAAGTCAGTTTTATCTGCTTTGCTGTTATGTCTGTACTTCATACAACAGATGTCTCTCAAAGACATCAATTCACAGCTAACAAACACTGTAAAACACAACCACCAGACAATTCAGTAATTAAGTTTTAAAAGTTAATGGCTATAATAATTATGTAAAAAGACTTCTTCCACTGAAGATTTCAGTTTTACATTCTCAAATGTAACCTTCTTAGACAAAATATACTTTATCATTCCTAATTTTATAGACAACAAAAATAATGTTTTTGTATTCTCCATTTTCATTCTGTATATGGGGCAGGTGGGTTGGGGATAAGACTAACAGACTTGTGGAATTAAAAGTTCATGAAAGCATCAAGTTTGTCTGAAATATATTACAAAGTGTATGAAAAATCTCATGAATTATTCTGAAAGACATGTTTCCAGTCAAATGAATAGGTATTTAAAAACTAAAACCTAAAGGGAATTGGATGTAATCTGAGATTTAAAAAATATTAACTCTGCTCTTGGAAATACATTTTAATGAAGAAATAATCTTAGTAAGGCTAAAATATCTAAGAAATTAATAGAAATGGTATTATGGATGATAAATGATTATAAACAATTTTAAATAATTGCTGTTTTATACAGTAAATTAAAATACTTAAAAAATTTTTGAGAAAGATAACTACTCGCTTAAGTCGTAAGATTGTATTGTTGCATGTAGGGGGAAAAGAAGTATATTCTGGTAGCTGTAATGAAATGATTTTAGTGCACTTCAGAATCACCATATAAAGGAATAAAAAGTCTAAATTTTAAAAAAAGAAAAATAAACTCTCAACTTTAGCTTACATTAATATAACACATTGAGTACAACTGATAAAGTCCCAAAAGAAGCACATTTATTCTTTTTAAGTAGTAGCCAGGACAAATTTTTATTTCCTCTAGAATAAAAACCTAATGAAACAAAGCATTCAAAACTTTAAAATAAAAAAATTTGCACTGAATGTCCACCTCAGATACAAACCGAATGAAATTCACTGAAATAATACACTGAATTACAAAGAAGCAAATACCATAATTTCTAGCAATCAGCCAGAAAAAACTATTCTACTCTAAGAATTCAGAAGGTAATGTACTAAACCAGATGGAACATAGAATTCCAAGAAAGAGAACCCCTGTAAAGTATAAAATACAAGCAACATATACATAAATAAGTTGATGAATATATTATTATCATATATATAATATGTACTTTAGTTATCTTTTAGAGAATAATGTTTTGGGAAACCAATTATATCAGCAAGGATTTTTTTCATCGGAATTCACAAAGAAATAGCAAATTTTCCCCATCTGATGTTATACTCCTCACAAGGAAACAATTTTTTTTAAAGCTACATTAAGTACCTGCTATGGCCCAGCAACTGACCTAGGCACTTCACATGTATTAACTTCTTCAATCTACCACTCCTGGACTATGGAGGCAGGTCTCTGAAAATTCTTGGTAGCAGTCAATTATTTAGAGAAAGTTTATATGCTAGAAAAATACCTATATATTAATTCTTCATACTTTCTATTGCACTTATTCAATAAAACTCAGCCAATTACAGTAGCCCCCCTTATCTGTAGGGAATACATTCCAAGACCCCCAGTAACTGCATAAAATCATAGATAGTAACAAACCTTATATTTTCTCTTACATATACATACCTAAGATGAAGCTTAATTTATAAATTAGGGACAGTAAGAGATTAACTACAATAAGAATAAGACAGAATAATAATAATAAAAGTTATATGAATGTAGTCTCTCTCACAAAATATTATTTTATTTTACTCACCTACTTTTGGACCGCGACTGACCCCGGGTAACTGAAACCAAGGAAACCAAAACTGCGGAAAACGGGAACTACTGTACACAAAGTCCCAACACACAATGCTTTTTAAACCATATCTACCATATTAGGGCAGTCACACCAAGAAAAGTTCAGTTTGCAGTATGCATATATTTAATAAGTATCTATCATGCATAAAAATCCATTTAATTGAAGAGCTAAAGAGATTAATAAAAACCTACAAAACACAATTCACTCTATAAACAAGCAAAAGGACCAACTTGAAAACTTAAGAGGAGTAACAAAGAAAACAGAGATTTATCACAGTGCTTGGCAAACAGGAGATGTTCCAGAAACAGATTTAAAAATCACATTTTCAGGCAAAATGCTGATCCTTAACTAAGTTTCTTACTGAAATAATCTCCATTAATAGTAAGGAGTACTTCAAAATACAACTATAATACAGAAACAAAGTATAACTGATAAATATTTTTACTATATTATCTAAACCCAGTGTTTTTTTCTTCCATGCTTATCTGCATGATGCCACCAAAACTTCAGAGAACTCTAAATGGTAAAAAGTTAAATCTTTGCTAAGTTTCTCAGTAGTTAAAACAGTCTCCAAGTAAGCATTAAGATACACTTCAAATATATATTTGTATACACAGAAATACAACAAAGTATAATAAAACAACACCTTTACCATATTCATCCAAGCCCAGGGTTTTTTCCTCCTCTGTTTGTATACACGCTATGGATGAATTTCAGATAAACACTAAAATGATTAAGAACAAAATTGTTGTGCTTATTTAAATGAACCACTAACCTGGAGAGGTTTTCATTTTTAAAGCAGAGAAATAAGATCAAATGCCAAAGATTAACTATAAAATCCAGGGGTCCACTAGCAGTGTAAAAATGACACTGTCAAATAATCCATCATTCGAAAACGACTACAACTAGTAAATGCTACTATCCCATTAAACAGAACAATTTTGGCCTTTTAAAAATTTTCTATTAGTATTCTTCCATTCTTATTTTGTTTAAAAAGTAAATACAACTTTTGGAATCGCTAGTCAATATACCATTTACAAAACCCTAGAAGGACATCTTCCCAAGTTTATATTATCACATCACTGAGCAGATCTTAACGCAATAAAAAGCACTTTCCTCAAACTAAAAATTTTATAATTTTCCATGATGAGAGCAAGAACAATAGATCAAAAAAGATGATCTTCTTCTACAAATTTACATTAGTAGGGTCTCTGAAGGAGGCAAATGCAATTTACTTAATAAGTGCCAATCACTATATTATTTGGAATTTTATTCATCACATTTAGACTCATACACATACAAAAAGCAAATTATAAGAATTCAACTAGCCAAAAAGCATTGTAACCAAAAACAAATTTCTTACCCAGATTTTGCTTTTTCTTCTTCAGCTTCTACCTTTATGCTGATGGATTCATCTACTCTAGTTGTGTTATCAACTTCATCTTCCAGATTTTCATTTTCTTCTGGTTTTTTAATGTTAACTTCTTTTTCCTGATCAGAATGTGTAGGTATAGATTCTAATAAATTCTTTTTACTTCCCTAGAAAAAGATCAGAGGAACTAAACCAACAAAAGTAAAATTTTTCAACTCAAATTGATGATCTTACTATTAGCAACAGGAGGTACCAACCAACATTAATAAAGTTACCAATTATTTGTAAAAACCTCCGGCCATTTTTCAGACACAACACAAAAATAGTTAACAGCTATTTTGAATAGTTCAAAATTATACCAAGTAGCACTTAATCAAAAAATGTATAAATAATCGAGTATAACAGTATACAATATATTAACTTGTATACAGAGGATATAGAAAATATACCAAAGAAGGTATTAACAATTAACAATATCTGATTTACCAGAGTGGGTTTAATATTCTCCTTTCTCTCATTTTCATCCTCAGTAGGCTTTTCTTCTTTTGACATCATACTCCTCTCCTCTTCAGTCTTTATTTCTTTGATCTCTGTTTCATTTTCTTCCTTAACTTTTATTTCTTTTACATTCTCACACTCTCTGCATGGCTTGTTAGCGATCTTTTCTGGCAATGCCATCTGAAATTCAATATTGGCTGACCTACAGTACTCCTCAAAACCGTATAAATATCTGGAAACATGGAGAGAAATTACATTTGAGGAAAACATTTAAAAATATAACTAGGGAATTTTTATTTAATGTGTATTCCTTTCTTTTGTTTAAACTCTCAAATACTGAGCCATATTAACATTCTAATTTATTCTAATTCTTTCCGATTGCTTTAGCCCAAACAAAAAATTTTCACTAAAATAACAAATGTGCTCAGGATAAAAATATAATCATAATCTTTTTTTTTAAAGTCTCACTATGATTATTTTTATGATTATATAACAATACAATCATAATCTTTTTTTTGTAGTCTCATGCTGTCTCCCTCACTAGAGCGCCGTGGTGTTCACAGCTCACAACAACCTCAAACTCTTGGGCTTAAGTGACTTTCTTGCCTCAGCCTCGTGACTTTCTTGCCTCAGCCTCCCAAGTTCCTGGGACTATAGCCACCTGCCATAACATCCAGCTATTTTGTGTTGCTGCTGTCATTGTTGTGTAGCAGGCCTGGGCCGGGTTCAAACCCACAAGCCCTGGTGCATGTGGCCAGCACCCTAACCACTGAGGCACAGGTGCCGAGCTGAAAAAAATAATCATAATCTTAAATATGATAAGATTAACAACAGTAGTGATTAGTATATTAGTTACATCTATTCACTGCACATTTGTTATATGTGAGGCATTGGTTCACTTGACAGTTCTCATTTAATCATCAAAGGAATCATCTAAGGCCAGTAGCATTGTATTACTTTTGAAATGAAGGAACGCTTAAATGGTCCAAAAGCACAAACAACTAGGAAGAACCAAAACTCAAAACTTGGATTTACCTGACTTTATAACACGAGCCTCTTAAGCTCTGCGTAAAGCTTGGCCTCAAATACTTTCTGCACAGAATTTCTCACAGATCTGGCATTCATAGAATACACTTTAGAAAATGCTATCGTAGAGTGATTAGTAAAACTTTCTGATTTCTTCTTTATAAGATATAAACAGACTCAGTTATATAGTAAATTCCATCCTATTTTTCTAGGTAAAATATTGAGTTAGCCTTATTGGTACACTAACTTACTTTTTATAAGCACATTTAACATTGTATCCTGCAGCTGAATTTAAGACAGGGATTCCAAGATCTTGATAGACTTGTTTCCAGACAGCTCCACTTTCAATCTAATGGACAAAGTAAAATGAAAACTCCAAAATTAAAAGGTAGGAAATGCAAAAACATTTTGATATATACAGCATATGTAGTATATATTTTTCATATTTACACAAAGGAATAAAAATTATCAAACTCAACAAGTTCTAAACATGGTTTACAAATAAAAGGTATTAGTACTCTAACAAATCTCACAAAATTACAAATGCTGAAATATTAGATCATTTGACTTCTAAATAAGCCCAGTAACAGTAAATGAAAACTTCCTAGCTCCTAAATCAAAATTTATAAAAATGACACAGACAAAAATTTTTAAAGGACTTATTATATCCCATAAAATTTACAAGCTAATAAAGCAGTTAAACCAAAATTATCAAAGAACCTTTTTTATTCTACAGAATATTCTCAATTGGATGAGTGTCATATGTCACAGCAACCCTAAATAATTTCTTTAGATTAGTTCAACAAATGTTTTTTCTCTATATTAGGTACTTTGAAAGGGATTAAGAATATAGACTAGTAATATTAAGACAGACCCATGCTCTCAAAAAGCACAAAGTCTAGTGAAAAAGACACAGAAAGTAAGGATTTTCATCAATGTAATAGCTGTACTATGACTAAGATATACATAGGTTTATGAAAATTTGACCAACTTAATTGCAAATAAGGAAGCCCATTGAAAAAAATTTGTAATTTAAAAAAATAAGTTAAATTTTAGGCCCAGCGTGGCCCAGCGTGGTGGTCCATACTTATAATCCTAGCACTCTGGGAGGCCAAGGCAGGTGGATTGCCTGAGCTCACGGGTTCAAGACCAGCCTGAGCAAGAGCAAGACCTGGTCTCTAAAAAAAAAAAAAAAGGTAGCTGGGCATTGTGGCCGGCACCTGTAGTCTCAGCTACTTGGGAGGCTGAGGCAAGAGAATCGCTTGAGCCCAAGAGTTTGAGGTTGCTGTGAGCTATGATGCCACAGCACTCTACTGAAGGTGACAAAATAAGACTCTTGTCTCTCCCTCCAAAATTTTTTTTTTTAATTTTAGATGGCCCTTGGGATTCATGCCTATTATCTAGGCTACTCAGGAAGCTGAGGCAGGAGTTTCATTGGAGACCAAGAGTTCAGTATCAGACCAGGCAACATAGCAAGACTCCCATCTCTTCTTTTAAGAAGAGAAAATATTGGGGGCTGGTAATCTTAGCACTCTGGAAGGCCGAAAGTAGATCATCTAAGCTCAGGAGTTTGAAATCAGCCTGAGTAAGAGAGTTATCCTGTCTCTACTAAAAATAGAAAAACTGGCTAAGCGTTGTAGTGGGCGCCTATAGTCCCAGCTACTTGGGAGGCTGAGGCAAGAGGACTGGTTGAGCCCAAGAGTTTGAGGCTGCTGTGAGCTGTGATGCTACAGCACTCTGTGGAGGATGACAAAGTGAGACTTGGTCTCAAAAATAAAGAAAGAAAAAACTTAAATTTTTTCTAAGGAGGCTACCTCTAATTTCCAAGCTGTACTTTCAATTTTCTTTTCATTATAGTCTTAGATTATTAATAAACTTTTAGAGATAAAATAATTAATAAACTTTTAGCAGATACCTGAGAAAACATGTAGGAAAATGATGTCTCACTTATGACTACAATACTTACATTATCAAATCCTCCAAGTTTGTGTACAAGTCTGAACAACTTAAAGAGATTCAAATTTCGATATCCAAGTACAGGTCGTTTATTAATAGGTGTACCTGTTGGAGAAAATATAAAATATATATTAGAGACATACTATGTTTTCATTTAAAATTTCAAAAAATTCAACTAATGCACTTTATATACATAGTGCAATCTATATGGGAAAAAAAATCTCTTATTAATGATATCTGCCAGTAAGCCCATGTTACCTTTTAAAATTTTTTCATATACTAATTTTTGAAAACTTATGATGATTTCATTACATTTCCTTCCCTCTGGCAAGGAAGAGAATAAATACCAAATAAAATAAAATTCCAACAAAACCAAAGATTTTAAAAATTAGAGAAATAAGGTTGGGTAGAACTGAAGAAAACACCAAGAAGGCCAGAATAGGGGCTCACACCTCTAATCTCAGCATTTTAGGAGGATCACTGGAGGCAAAGAGTTTGAGACTAGCCTGGGCAACGTAGCTACTTTATCTCTATAAAAATTTAAAAAATTAGCTGGGCATGGCAGTGTGTGCCTTTAGTCCCAGCTACTCAGCACTGAGGTGGAAGGATCCATTGCACCCAAGAGTTCAAGGTTACAGTAAGCTATGATTGTACCACTGCCATTCCATCGTGGGTGATAAAGGGAGACCTTGTCTCTTTTAAGAAATAAAAAGGTAACTGAATTTTGAGGTAAATGAAAGGCAAGTGCTACATAATAAGACTTATTTATATATATATATTTTTTAGAGCCTCAAGCTGTCACCCTGGATAGGGTGCTGTGGCATCACAGCTCACAGCAACCTCCAGTTCCTGGGCTCAAGTGAGTCTCCTGCCTCCACCTTCCAAGTCGCTGGGACTACAGGCGCCCGCCATAACACCCGGCCATTGTT
>CAUYRH010068806.1:0-12096 GCA_963574655.1 Perodicticus potto
CTGAAGTCCCCATTCATAAGGAAAATAGGAAATTTTATTAAAGGTGGCAAACATTTGGGGGCAAAACACGATTGTAAGAGGGACTTTACCTAACAAATGCAATCAGTGTAACCAGGTTCCTTGTACCCTCAATGAACCCCCCAACAATAAAATAAAAAAAAGGTGACAGGCTCAGCACCTGTGGCTCAACGGGCTAGGGCGCCAGCCACGTACACCTGAGCTGGCGGGTTCGAATCCAGCCCGGGCCCGCCAAACAACAATGACGGCTGCAACTAAAAAATAGCCGGGTGTTGTGGCGGGCGCCTGTAGTCCCAGCTACTTGGGAGGCGGAGGCAGGAGACTCGCTTGAGCCCAGGAGTTGGAGGTTGCTGTGAGTTGTGATGCCACAGCATTCTATCCAGGGTGACAGCTTGAGGCTCTGTCTCAAAAAAAAAAAAAAAAAAATTTCAGGAGCAGTGAAAATCTGTTTTTTTGATTAGAAAATATCAAGCAGGGTGTCCAACCTTTTTTTTCTGTGCCCTACATTGGAAGGGTAAGAGTTGTCTTGGGCCACATATTAAATACACAAACACTAACAAAAACTAATTAGCAAAAAAAAAAAAAAAGAAAAAGAAAATTCCATGCATAACGTTTTGTGATATCCAACACCATAGATAAACAAAAGTCCTCACAAAATCACCATGCTGGCTGGACACCCCTGATGTACAGGCTTTTTTCCAGTAGAATATACTTTTTCTTTCAAGGATATGAAGAACAATAAAAAGTCTATATTTTCCTTATGATGTGTAAAAGACATTTATTTACTGAGTGGGCTCGTGTAAAACCAAAAAAGACCCATTTCACATAACAAAGTTATTATGAACAATTCACTACTACATGAAATAATGTGATATTTATTAAAGTTTTTTTACCTCTAATAAATAAAAGTATCTATTAAACTGCGGACTCTTTGTATCCTCCAAACCTTTTAATTGTCTGGTAATAAACAAAAATATGTCCTGTTAAAAAAATGATAAAATACATTAATTTAGAAACAAATACTTCTCTTTCACAATCTATTAATAGTCTGTACATATAATACATGTTACAAATTACAATAAAAGAAAATTTTCCTTTAGCTAAATGCCTTGGAACTGGCCTAGTTCGTTATTTTAAAATAACTGAAGAAGATCAAATCATATAAAACTACATTCTCTACAAGTAAAAATAAAAATGGTTATTTCAACAAATCTTCAGGCTTTATCATTTTGAGAGGACAACAGGTTCTATATCTTACCACCTTTTCTACTACTACAGGGCTTCCACTTCCTATCACCACCTTGCATCATGGCAAACAAAGTTTCATTTTAAAGAGCTGGATGTTGGCGTGGTGCCTGTGGCTCAACCGGCTAAGGCGCCAGCCACGTACACCTGAGCTGGCGGGTTCGAATCCAGCCCGGGCCCGCCAAACAACAATGATGGCTGCAACCAAAAAATGGCCGGGCGTGGTGGCGGGCGCCTGTCGTCCCAGCTACTTGGGAGGCAGAGGCAGGAGACTCGCTTGAGCTCAGGAATTGGAGGTTGCTGTGAGCTGTGATGCCACAGCACTCTAACCAGGGCGACAGCTTGAGGCTCTGTCTCAAAAAAAAAAAAAAAAAAAAAAAAAGAGCTGGATGTCAGAGTTTCCACTACCATTGCTTACATAGAAGTAGTAATTCCCAGCAAGTAGTTTTGAAATTGATGTGTGACGAAAAGTTGTGTAGAACAAGGGCAATAGACTAGTCCAAGGTTTGCACTTTTCAAGATGATAGTGATCCTTAACTTAATAAGCTTTATTGAGAAGTTTTAACTTGAAATAGAATCCATATGGTACAAAATTGTTTTTGGACTATTTTAAAGAAGATAGTCCAAAGGATTAAAATTTGCCAACAAAATTACTCAAAACATGAAATCACCTGAGATCAACTTAAAAGAGTTCTTCAAACATTTGAACAAAGAACCACCAAAGTGAGCACATAGTTTTGCATGTTGAATAATATGCAAATTCTGGTATATTATTGTTTTTTTTTTTTTCAGTTTTTGACCAGGGGCTAGGTTTGAACCTGCCACCTCCGGCATATGGGGTCAGCGCCCTACCCCTTTGAGCCACTGGTGCCACCGTGGTATATTATTGTTTCTAAAAATAGCAGTTATTTTCTATTTATCCCTTTCAACATAGCCATCTTGTCTTTGTCATAGATTCTCCAGAAAGCCAGATATGAGCAGACAGAACCCACACCTTCCTATGCCTTTAAAAATAAGTCACTTATACTCAATAAATATTAAGTAAATGATTAGTTTGCAACTTATGATATAAATCTTAAGATGACAATAGTAAGAAATCTATGTTGATAAAGGTAAACTGAACTACAAAAGCAAAATGATTCTGTAAAGAATGTACTTACCTTAAGTTTATCATGAGACGTATATGGAGCTTCTGGGGCATAGATTCGAAATATGTCAGCTAAACAACATGCTACAAGAAGACGCACATCTTTATTGGGGTTCCTGAGGAAGAATTCAGATGCAAGATGCAAGGCTAATGGGAGATACTGCTGTTTTTCATCTTCTGAGTCCTGATCCATATCCATAAATGTTTTCACTACCATCTGTAAAAGTTCATAAAAAATAATACAATCAACCTGTGGTATTTAGAATCAGTGGAAGACGTTCTGTTTTCTTGAAATCATCTCCATTATAACACAAGCTGCCAAATCAGTTACTATCAGAGGGTTTACAACAAATTGTTTTAAAATCTTCACATAAGAATTTGGGAAAAGGTTCGGTGCCTGTAGCACAGCCTCAACCACTGAGGCTGGTGGGTTCAAACCCAGCCCAGGCCAGCTAAATAACAATGACAACTACAACAAAAAATATAACCAGGCATTGTGGTGGCCCCCTGTAGTCCCAGCTACTTGGGAGGTTGAGGCAAGAGAATCTTTTAAGCCCAGGAGTTGGAGGTTGGTGTGAGCTGTGACGCCACAGCACTCTACTGAGGGTGATAAAGTGAGACTCCGTCTCTACAAAAAAAAAAAAAAAAAAAAGGTAACAAATTCTTATTTTAGAATTCCTATAAAATATAAAGGAGAGTAGAAAAAAATTAAAGAAAAATCTTAGCCTTAGAAAATAACCACTAATAGCCTTAGAAAATAACCACTATTTACATTTGTGCATACTTTATGCTAGCCTGTGTTGTCTGTAAATATGCAAGTAACTATAATTCTATATTTGTATCAATTTCCTCATACCTTGAGAATTTGTCTCTAATTATAAATCATAGTTTACTTAATCTGCCACCATTGTCAAATACTGAAGTTGTACTTCTGCTTCTATTTTACCAAGACATTTCACCATGAATGTGTTAAATTTTACCATATTTGGGGAGGAAACCACCTGTGAGATGATCATATTTTTCCCTAATCTGTTAATATAATAAATCCCACTGGTTGATTTTCTAATTTTAATCCAAATTTGCATTCATGAAGTCCAAAAGTATTAATTTTAGTCCAAGTTAGTAATTCTAAAATAAAGCCAATTTAGTCATAAAACTTATGTATTACTATGTTTGGTTTTTTACTATATTGCTTTAATTTTTTGCAATTATATATATGAAACAAATTGGCTTGTAACTTCTTAAGACAATCTTGTCAGATTTTAGTACTAAAGTTATACTGGCTTTAAAAAATTGAAATTGAAATGAGGGCAGCGCCTGTGGCTCAGGGAGTAGGGCACCGGCCCCATATACCTGACGTGGTGGGTTCAAACCCAGCCCTGGCCACAAATTGCAAAAAAAAAAAAAAAAAATTGAAACGTTATCTCTCTTTTTCCATTATAGTATACTGAAAGTTTGACAGTAAAGATAGTTTTCTTTCATTTTTTAATATTTAGGGAAGTTCCATTAATCAAAGAGGCAATCACAATGGAGTATTTAGAAGTATTTTGATCTAAATGATAAAATGTAAATTGCCAAAACTTGTGGGATGTAGTTAAAGCTGTATGTAAGGTAGTTTTATAATCTTAAATGTGTGTTCTACAAAAGGAGGAAGAAAAATCAGTGACCTATATTTCCATCTCAAGAAGTTAGAAAAATAACAATTAAATCCAAAAGATGTGCAATCAAGAGGGGAAACTAAAGAGCAGACATCACTGAAATAAAGAACAGGCTTGGCGCCTGTAACTCAGTGGTTAGGGCGCCAGCCACATGCACTGGGCTGGTGGGTTAGAACCCGGCCGGGCCTGCTAAACAATAGTAACAAAAAAAAAAAAAAAAAAAAAAGGCTGGGTGTTGTGGTGGACACCTGTAGTCCCAGCTACTCAGGAGGCTGAGGCAAGAGAATTGCTTAAGCCTAAGAGTTAGAGGTTGCTGTAAGCTGTGACGCCATAGCACTCTACCAAGGGCGACAGTGAGACTCTGTCTCAAAAAAAAAAAATACAAAAGAGAAAACAATTCCAAATGTTGGTTATTGAAAAAGAGTAATAAAACTGACAGGTCTCTAGCAAGAATAAATCAAGAAAAGAAGAAGTGACAAATTACCAGTATCAGGGATGAAAAAAATTTGACATATAATTACACGTGCAAATAATAATAATATGCTGGGATAAAAGAAAACGAATCTGGAATTAGAAACATTTCCACAAAGAACTCCAATGGCAGATGGCTTCACTGATAAAAAAAAATCCCCAACTAGACAATTTTGAATAAAAGTGTATAGTGTTAGCTTCTATGCTCAGATTAAGCCCCTTTCTGTCTTTCTGCTATTACAACTACATAGCTTGTTTTGAAAATGCAGTCACTGGTCCGTGAGAATCCACTTTTTTTTATTGAGACAGAGTCTCACTTTATCGCCCTCGGTACAGTGTCGTGGCATCACAGCTCACAGTAACCTCCAACTCCTGGGCTTAAGCGATTCTCTTGGTTAAGCCTCCTGAGTAGCTGGGACTACAGGCACCAACCACAACGTCCAGCTATATTTTTGTTGCAGTTTGGCCGGGGCTGGCATCCTATCCACTGAGCCACAGGCACCGCCCCCAAGAATCCACTTTAAAGGACAGTCATGTGTCCAATGTTGGTACGTTTTGAGAAATGGTTGTTAGGTGATTTCATCATTACATAATCACAGGGCATACTACACACCTGGGCTATATGGTATAGCCTATTACTCCTATGTTATAGGAGTATCTGTACACCATGCTACTGTACTGAGCACTGTACTGAATACTACGGGTAATTGTAATCTAAACACAGATAAGGTATACTAAAAATATGGTTATTATAATCTTATGGGACCACAGCCTATATATGGTCCACTGGTGGCTAAAACATCATTATGTGGTGCATAATTATACAAACATTTTTGGCTCAGCATCTGTAGCACAGTGGTTATGGCACCAGCCACATGCACTGAGGGTGGCAGGTTCCAACCTGGCCCAGGCCAGCTAAACAATGACAACTGTAACAAAAAAAGAGCTGGGGGGTGTGGTGGGCACCTGTAGTCCCAGCTACTTGGGAGGCTAAGGCAGGAGAATTGCTTAAGCCCAAGAGCTTGAGGTTGCTGTGAGCTATGACGCCACAGAACTTTTACCAAGGGAGACACAGTGAGACTCTGTCTCAAAAAAAAAAAAAAAATTATACAAACATCCCTGTGAGAGCAAAAATTCCACTCAAGTATTATTGAAACATGTCACACAAATAAAAATGTTCATAACAGCTTTGTTCAGAACATTACAAAATTGAAAATAGCAATTGTCCCTTCTTAAATAGATAAATCCATTGTGGTATATCCACATAAAGCAGCATCAATTGGCAATATAAAGAGCCTGATATAAAAAGACAGATAAATCTCAAGAATATGCTAAGATAGAGCATTGTGGCGGACACCTGTAGTTCCAGCTACTTGGGAGGCTGAGGCAAGATAATTGCCTAAGCCCAAGAGTTGGAGGTTGCTGTGAGCTTTGATGCCACAGCACTTGATCAAGGGTGACAAAGTGAGACTCTCTATTAAAAAAAAAAAAAAAGAATATGCCAAGATAAAGAACCCAGATTCTGGTGGCACCTGTGGCTCAAGGAGTAGGGTGGCAGCCCCATATACTGGAGGTGGTGGGTTCAAACCTGGCCCCGGCCAAAACTGCACCGAAAAAAAAAAAAAGGCAAGAACCCAGATTCAAACGGGGAGCAGGGAGGACTAAAAGGAAAAGAAGGAAACTATTGGAAGAAATAGATATAGGTTCACTATCTCATGTTGATGGCTTCAGGGATGTATATATATCTCAAGTTGTCAAATTATACCCTGACAGCAATTCTTAAATCCAAATAAATGGGTATCTTATACTGCAATTCAGTTCTGACACTAACTACCTGAAGTTACCACAGACATCACAAGTTAAAAGGCAAAGTTCTTCACAAGACTGCCCTACTCCAGAGGCCGGGTGCCACTTCTGACAGATCAGCTATAAATTTACTGCATCCCACAGCCCCTTCTGATTCAATAATTTGCTAGAATGACGGAGCTCACTGAAAACAAAACATTTATATAGTAACAGTTTCATTATAAAGGATATAACTCAGAAACAGCCAAATTGAAGAAATATAAAAGTCAAAGTCTGGGTGAGGGGGAAGAAGACAGAGCTCCCATACCCTCCTAAGGAATCTGATCCAGGCACCTTCCCGAAATGTGTTCACCAACTAAAAAGCTCTGCTGAGCCTTTGTATCAAGAGGTTCCTATAAGGGTTTTACTATGCAGGCCTGATAAAATCTCTTTATTCTTTTCAGAAATTAACTTAGGGGCCCGCCCTGTAGTTGTCTCATTAGTGTTACAGACACTCTCACTTGGGAAATTCCAAGAGTTTTTGAAGCTCTGTGACAGGAATGAGGACAAAGACCAGAGAGATTCTATCACCTTGCACAATTTTTTTTTTCTTGAGATAGAAGCTCACTATGTCTCTCTAGGTAGAGTGCCGAGGCATCACAACTCACAGCAACCTCAAACTTTTGGGCTTACATTATTCTCTTGCCTCAGCCTCTCAAGTAGCTGGGACTACCGGTGCCTGCCACAACTCCTGGCTATTTTTTGTTGTAGTTGTCATTGTTGTTTAGCTGGCCCAGACTGGATTCAAACCTGCCAGCTTTGGTGTACGTGGCTGGCATTGTAATCACTACGCTGACCCCACATGGTATACTTTAAATATGTCCGATTTATTGTACAGTACTTCAGTATTTCAATTATATATCAATAAATCCTTTTAAAAAAGTCATTGTGTTGGGGGGGCAGTAAATTAAAAAACCTTAATAAATCTCCCTCATTGGTAGAAATTAATTTTTTGTTAAGTCCAAAATAGAAAATGAAAACTCTCGGCTCGGCACCTGTGGCTCAAATGGCTAAGGCGCCAGCCACATACAAATGAGCTGGTGAGTTTGAATCCAGCCCGGGCCCACCAAACAATGATGGCTGCAACCAAAAAATAGTCGGGCGTTGTGGCAGGCGCCTGTAGTCCCAGCTACTTGGGAGGTGGAGGCAGGAGAATCACTTGAACCCAGTAGTTGGAGGTTGCTATGATCTGTGAGGTCACAAGCACTCTACCCAGGGCGACAGCTTGAGGCTTTGTCTCAAAAAATAAAAAATAGGGCGGTGCCAGTGGCTCAGCGAGTAGGGCACCGGCCCCATATGCCAAGGGCTGCGGGTTCAAACCCGGCCCCGGCTGAACTGCATCAAAAAATAGCCGGGCGTTGTGGCGGGCGCCTGTAGTCCCAGCTACTTGAGAGGCTGAGGCAAGAGAATCACCTAAACCCAAGAGCTGGAGGTTGCTGTGAGCTGTGACTCCACGGCACTCTACCGAGGGCAATACACTAAGACTCTGTCTCTACAAAATAAATAAATAAAAATAAAAAATAAATAAGTCCCATTAAAAAAAAAAAAAGAAAATGAAAACTCATTCAGTATTAATTGGAATGAAAATTGGTACAATCTGGCTCGGCACCCATAGCACAGTGGTTACGGGCCAGCCACATACGCAGAGGTTGGCGGGTTCAAACCCAGCCGGGGCCTACAAACCACCACGGTCAACTGCAACAAAAAATAGCCGGGCGTTGTGGCGGGTGCCTGTAGTCCCAGCTACTTGAGAGGCTGAGGCAAGAGAATCGCTTAAGCCCAAGAGTTTGAGTTTACTGTGAACTGTAATGCCACAGCACTCTACCAAGGGTGACAAAAAAAAAAAAAAAAAAAAAAGGTTCAATCACTTTTGTTTTCAGTGAAGCAGAAGATTTGCATACCCAATGATCCAAGAATTCCACCTCTATCTTTGCCCTAAAGCAGCGTGTACGTGAACAACAGATTATGTATACTGGGATGATCATAGTGTTAAAATAGGTGCAGCCTAACTCTGCCTCCTTATATATTTTAAATTTAGCTTAAAGGTTTCTCCAGATATACACACACAGACTATAATCTAATCATGTACCAATCACAAAGCTTCAGCCAATTGGCTCAGCACCTATAGCTCAGCAGCTAGGGCACTGGCTATATACACCAGGGCTGGCGGGTTTAAACCCAGCATGGGCCTGCCAAACAACAATGACAACAACAACAAAAAATTGCTGGGCCTTGTAGTGGACCCCTGTAGTCCCAGCTATTCGGGAGGCTAAGATAAGAGAATCACTTAAGCCCAAGAGTTTGAAATTGCCGTGAGTTGTGGTATTAGAACACTTTACCAAGGGCGACATAAGGACACTCTGTCTCAAAAAAAAAAAAAGTTTCAGCCAATCGTAGGCATTCAACTGTTCAAACTGTGTTCAAATAAGGTAAAGCCAAACCTTTCTTGTTTCTGTGTCTCACATTTCAGTATATCACTTTCTTTTTAGTCCATAAACATATCTGACCATGTGGTAGCCCCAGAGTCTCTCTGAACCTATTCTGGTTTGGGGGTGCTACCCAATTCTCATAGTGTTCTTTGCTCAATTAAACTGCTAATTTGTCTAATGTTCTTTTAACAAAAGCAATATTGTCTATGTCTATAAAAGCCAAATAACTACAAGTGAAAAATGCCAAAAGAAGACTTCATGAATTGTATAAAGATGTATTATACAGCAACAAAAATAATTTAAAAATAGATATAAGATATAACACAAAGTTCAAACATAGTATTAAAAAAGATAAGGGCGCAGTGGCTCATGCCTGTAATCCTAGCACTTTGGGAGGTGAAGGTGAGACGATTGCTTGAGTTCAGGAGCTGGAAACCAGCCTAAGCAAGAGTGAGAGCCCATCTCTACTAAAAATAGAAAAATTAGCTGGGGTTGGTGGTGTATTATAGTCCCGGCTACTGGGAAAACTGAGACAGAAGGATCACTTAAGCCCAGGAATTTGAGATTACAGTGAGATATATGATGATGCAACTGCACTTTAGCCAAGGGCAATAGGGACTCGGTCTCAAACAAATAATAATAATAATAATACTAAAAAAAAATCAAGTAGGCTTGGCACCTGTGGCTCAACAGGCTAAGGCACCAGCCATGTACACCTGAGCTGGCGGGTTCAAATCCAGCCCAGGCCCACCAAACAACAATGACAGCTGCAACCAAAAAATGGCCAGGCCTTGTGGCGGGCGCCTGTAGTCCCAGCTACTTGGGAGGCGGAGGCAAGAGACTCGCTTGACCCCAGGAATTGGAGGTTGCTGCGAGCTGTAATGCCATGGCACTCTATCCAGGGTGACAGCTTGAGGCTCTGTCTCAAAAACAAAACAAAACAAACAAAACAAACAAACAAAAAATCAAGTAATCATACTGTGTAATTCTATTCATAGTAAATTCAAAAACTAAAACAAGAAAATAAGAACTATGGCCAATGCAGTGTTTCATGCCTACAATCTTGACACTTAGGGGGGCCTGAGCTCAGGAGACCAGCCTGACCAAGAGTAAGACCCTATCTCTACAAAAATAGAAAAACTTAGCCAGGCATTGTGGCAGATACCTATAGTCCCAGCTACTCAGCGGGCTAAGGCAATAGGATCACTTGAACCCAGGAGTTTGAGGCTAGAGTGAGCTATGATGCCATTCTACCCGCAAAAGAGTGAGACTCCATCTCAAAAAAAAAGAAAAAAAGAAAAGACAAATAAAGAAAAGAAAAGAAGATCCCATTATTTTCAGAGATATATGCATAGTGTCAACTAAACTAAAATCTAAAAACCCCAGCTGATTGCATGGAATACCTCTTGGCAAAGGGGACTCCAGAAATATCCTAAAGCTGAGTTGCTGGCTATGAGAATCATGAGGTTAAAGAAGACTCATCTTTCAAGCTTCCCGTTTTAGAGATGATAACCTTTGTAACTCATTAATAGGCCTAAGGCTATGAAAGACAAAATATAAACCACACCTGCAGGTCCTCAATTTACCCAAAAGATCTCCTGACTCTAAGTATACATAACAGATGTGGTAGCTTGTCTTTGATTAACAGACTACCTTAACTCAAAACATTCTAAGGCTTTAGAGAAAGCTTCATTTTTTTTTTTTAGAGACAGAGTCTTATTTTGTTGCCCTCGGTAGGGTGCTATGGCATCACAGCTCACAGCAACCTCCAGCTCTTGGGCTTAGGCAATTCTCTTGCCTCAGCCTACCGAGTAGCTGGGACTACATGTGCCCGCCGCAATGCCCGGCTATTTTTTTTTTTTTTAGAGATGGGCGGGGTCTCGTTCTTGCTCAGGCTGGTCTCAAACTCCTGAGCAATCCACCAGCCTTGGCCTCCTGGAGTGCTAAGATGACAAGGAGGCATAAGCCACCACACCCAGCCACAGCTTCATTTATTTAACCAATTATGAATCTTTAAACCCAACTATAATCTGTAAGGGATTCCCCGCCCCCAACAGCTTTAAGAGGTTCCGGTCTTTTCAGGCCAAACCAGCATATACCGTCCACGTACTGATTTATGACTTTACATGTAATTCCTGTATCCCTGAAATGTATACAACAAAACTGTAACCCAAATATGGCAAGACAAGTTGCTAAATATTTCTTGGGTGTGGCCCTAGGCCATGGTGCTCAGACTCAGCTCAGAATACCTCTTGAAATTACTTCACAGAGTTTTTGGGTTCTTTCCCATTGACAAGAGTAAAAATGCAAGAAAACCAAGGGGTTTGCAATCATATAGCAGCTATGAAGGAAGAAGTTTATAACTAGAGGAGATACACTAGACTTCTGGGTTTGCTGATATTCCTTTTCTTTACTCATATGATTACGTAATTACTTGCATACATATTACATGCATTTTTTGGTTATATTTCACATTTATGTACAGAAAAGGGACCCATAACAATACACAGATGTATTCAGTACAATAATTATTGTTGACATATAATAGTTATTAATTTTTTTGGTGTAGCAATCATAGTGTGATTCTTTAAAATAAAAAAAATTCTCATTATTTTGGCTCGGCGCCTGTGGCTCAACCAGCTAAGGCACCAGCCATGTACACCTGAGCTGGCGGGTTCGAATCCAGTCCGGACCCACCAAACAACAATGACGGCTGCAACCAAAAAATGGCCGGGCATTGTGGCGGGCGCCTGTAGTCCCAGCTACTTGGGAGGCGGAGGCAGGAGACTCGCTTGAGCCCAGGAATTGAAGGTTGCTGTGAGCTGTGATGCCATGGCACTCTACCCAGGGTGAAAGCTTGAGGCTCTGTCTCAAAAAAAAAAAAGAATTCTCATTTTTGGAAATACATTCTAAATAGGCTCAGCGAGTAGGGTGCCGGCCACATACACCGAAGCCGGCAGGTTCGAGCCTGGCCTGGGCCTACTAAACAACAATGACAACTACAACCAAAAAATAGCCAGGCATTGTGGCAGGCACGTGTAGTCCCAGCTACTAGAGAGGCTGAAGCAAGAGAATCACTTAAGCTCCAGAGTTTGAAGTTGCTGTGAGCTGTGACATTACAGTACCCTACAGAGGGGGATACAGTGAGACTCTGTCTCAAAAAAAGAAAACAAACATGTGGGAGTCTGAAGAGGGAGAATTGCTTGAGCTCAGGAGTTTGAGACTCGCCTGAGCGAGAGTGAGAACCCAACTCACAAAAAAAATGAAAAAACCCAGCTGGGCA